>JARQOC010000005.1:147503910-147695352 GCA_033576535.1 Allobates femoralis
GTGACATCACTTGAGTTCACCTAAGATCACAATATCCCAGCTGTGAGCTCACTAACGTCACCACATCCATAGCAGCGGCAGAGCCAATATTCTGTTCTGGAACTTCAGGTGCAGGACATAGGCTGTAATCAAGACAAGGCACAGGCAGGACAGGTTCAGAAACATAAACGGGAATTCTGGCTGGATGGATTCCAGGATATTAGCAGACAAAGAACTGGTTGCAAGCAGGACTGGTGCTGGTAACTGACAAACCAGAGCAACAGTCTGCACCAACTAGATTGTAAAACATAATGAGTGGCTCGGGGGATGCTCAACAGGAAATGGGAACTTTAAATACCTGGTGCCTCCCAGCAAGTGGCTGGTAATACTAATTCAAGGTGCATTCACCACCCATTTAACAGAGGTGGAAATGCGCACGTGTGCATTTTAGGCTACAGATCATGAACCACAGCAAGACCAGTGCAGGGCCTGGAGCCTAGGGACCTCAGTAGGAGCCAGGGGTCGACACAAAGTGTCATATCTCTAAGCTTGTAAAAGAGCTAGATATTGACTAAAAGGGCCACTTAACATGGTGGTTATGGTGTTCTCCGCAAGGAGCCACCCCTTGACTGGGTCCTTCCCTGGAAGGATATCTGGCTAGTCCTGTGTTTGAGACTCCTAACCGAGGCTCCACAGACTTATTTGCATATTCATAATTCCCAGGAGACAATGCGCCTAGGAATTCACTGTGTTGAGCGCTTTAGCCAGCTGCCCGCAGTGTTTTCTTGGACTGGTCTCCCTGAGATCAGTGAATACTTTGTGATGTTGGTCTACTCGGCCTTGCTTCCACCTAGCCAGAATCCTACTCCACACTGATGAGGGGCAACACCCCGAAACAGCTGTCTGTGGATGGATACCTAGTCTTGGTATTCCCTTGTCATATCTCTAAGCTTGTAAAAGAGCTAGATATTGACTAAAAGGGCCACTTAACATGGTGGTTATGGTGTTCTCCGCAAGGAGCCACCCCTTGACTGGGTCCTTCCCTGGAAGGATATCTGGCTAGTCCTGTGTTTGAGACTCCTAACCGAGGCTCCACAGACTTATTTGCATATTCATAATTCCCAGGAGACAATGCGCCTAGGAATTCACTGTGTTGAGCGCTTTAGCCAGCTGCCCGCAGTGTTTTCTTGGACTGGTCTCCCTGAGATCAGTGAATACTTTGTGATGTTGGTCTACTAGGCCTTGCTTCCACCTAGCCAGAATCCTACTCCACACTGATGAGGGGCAACACCCCGAAACAGCTGTCTGTGGATGGATACCTAGTCTTGGTATTCCCTTGTCATATCTCTAAGCTTGTAAAAGAGCTAGATATTGACTAAAAGGGCCACTTAACATGGTGGTTATGGTGTTCTCCGCAAGGAGCCACCCCTTGACTGGGTCCTTCCCTGGAAGGATATCTGGCTAGTCCTGTGTTTGAGACTCCTAACCGAGGCTCCACAGACTTATTTGCATATTCATAATTCCCAGGAGGCAATGCGCCTAGGAATTCACTGTGTTGAGCGCTTTAGCCAGCTGCCCGCAGTGTTTTCTTGGACTGGTCTCCCTGAGATCAGTGAATACTTTGTGACAAAGTGGAGAGGAGAATACATGGACATCAAAGCAAGGACCCACCGAGGTGCCGGGCATGTGTGGGACTGGAACTCTGGCATACATGAACATTAGTTTATTTATATAGCAGGATAACGATTCTCCCCAGTGATAGTTATCACCTCACTTAGAGAGAACAGTTTTCTCATATGACTTATTCAAAAAGGAGTGTTAAGGGGTTAAAACTTAACATTTAATGATTTATTCTAAAAGACTAGATTGTCTCACAAACTATACACATAAATTATAACAGTGCCCAGGTGTCACACTATTAAAAAAGCTCCGTTATCCTACTGGGAGCTCCCTTTTATTCAAAGGTGTTATCTGTAGAGCTCAAACCGCCCTTCATCATAGTTCACCTTCAAACCTTTATGCTAGTTACACATATGTTGGTGTTATCTCTTACACCCCACAATAACTTGCATACATCCCCACATATGAAAATCAGATAAAGCCCACTTCCCCTGTGTATAGGAAAGGTCTCACCGGCTTCTTTTCATCAGGACGGGTATCACTCAGAGTTACTTCATTTCAGGAGGTCCTTCTGCTAGTGACAGCCTGATTTAGAACTCTCAAAGTAGTTTAAATGTCACCACCATGTTCCACTCCCTACGCGTTTCGGATTTACAATCCTCATCAGGGGATGTGTGGCTTGGTTTTCAGTGGGGTCCTAGAGACAGGTGCCCCTTATGATGGTATATGTCTCCAGCATAGCTCGGTGGTCTGAATGTGGAGCTCCACATTCAGACCACTGAGCTATGCTGGAGACATATACCATCATAAGGGGCACCTGTCTCTAGGACCCCACTGAAAACGCGTAGGGAGTGGAACATGGTGGTGACATTTAAACTACTTTGAGAGTTCTAAATCAGGCTGTCACTAGCAGAAGGACCTCCTGAAATGAAGTAACTCTGAGTGATACCCGCCCTGATGAAAAGAAGCCGGTGAGACCTTTCCTATACACAGGGGAAGTGGGCTTTATCTGATTTTCATATGCGGGGATGTATGCAAGTTATTGTGGGGTGTAAGAGATAACACCAACATATGTGTAACTAGCATAAAGGTTTGAAGGTGAACTATGATGAAGGGCGGTTTGAGCTCTACAGATAACACCTTTGAATAAAAGGGAGCTCCCAGTAGGATAACGGAGCTTTTTTAATAGTGTGACACCTGGGCACTGTTATAATTTATGTGTATAGTTTGTGAGACAATCTAGTCTTTTAGAATAAATCATTAAATGTTAAGTTTTAACCCCTTAACACTCCTTTTTGAATAAGTCATACATGAACATTAGACCATACATAATCCCTCTCAAAATGTGGAAGCTGACTCTGCTCTTGGAACTCCTGGCAAATAGTTGAATTTGCAGGCAGAAGCCTCTAAAAACCAGGAATTTTCTTTGCAATGGCCACTGCAGGGAAAATGGACCAGTACAATCAAATAAATTAGCTGTTTACTACAAGGACACTGTAGCAGAGTCCAGAATGGCAATTTGCCGAGCTTAGTTTACTCCTGCTACCAGCGTACTCATGGCCGGAAACGGAACTTAGAGAATAAACATAAATTTCTATTTACACTTGAGCATTTCACAGGTGTATCCTGTTTTTTTCCAGCCCTGTAATGTATTGTGCCTATTGAAGCCACTTTCCTCTCGAAAGCTTTTGTAACAACTGACGCTTTAGCTGAAGGTGATTTTAGGTATTAGAGCGGCTGAACAATATTCTGGAACTCAGTGTAAAATTTGTTTTCATGGAGTTCTGGGATATAATTAAAACAAGGATTGGGACCTAATTTTCAAAGATTTATTACAAATATGGTGGAATCTGTAGAATCGTAATGGTGCCGAGTGCTACATAGAGTTAATATTAATTCAAGTGGCCTACAGGTGAATGTATAGGGCATATACCTAATATATACTGTTATATATGTATATATATATATAATATATATATATATATATATATACACGTGAAGAGAAAAAGCATGAAAATCTATTTCCCCACAGCCCATACCCAGACATGCTCTGGCACTTGTTGTATCACTGTGGACTATAATATCACCAGAATATTGAGGTCCTCACAGCACTGAGGATCTGACACCACTCATTGTGAAGAATGTATCACTGACATTCATTAAAGGGGGTCACATTTATAAGATTATCTCAGCACAGGAACATTTTTTTTAAAACACATCCATCCAACTGTGAACATTTTTATTCCAAGATCTTTTGATTAAAACAAACTTTATTCATGGAAGAATCTCATTCAAGGTACCTTTACACACAAATATATATTGCTTGCAATTCACTGGTTGCAGTGAAATCATGGACACATTGTTCTATCTTGTTGCTGTGTACAGATGTAACAATGTCTCCATGATTTCACTGCAACCAATGAATTGCAAGCAATTTATCTCTGTGTGTAAAGGTACCTTCAGAGTAATTGAAACACTTTTGATAGGTATTTTTTTGGCCTTTGTGACACTATTCACTGTTTTGTTTCCCAGGGTAGAGCTGTGTGCTCAAAGAGCACATATACATACAACAGAAAACTTTTCTACTGAGCGAGTTAGGCTGCCTTCACACTTGCGTTTGTGTCTGCATGCAGAGTGCATGCAGACGCAAACGCAGGCAAACGCAGCCCATAGTAATGTGAACGCAGCAGAGAATCTCCGCATGCGTTCACATTACTATGGTGCCCGGCAGCCAATCAGCTGTCTCTGGGACGGCCGGAAGGAGCAGATCAGCGGCAGAGATCTCCTCCTGACACAGCTGATCTCCTGCCGGTGTCAGCGGGGAGATACAGCTGATCTGACAGCTGTTTAAATCTCCCGTGCTGACACCGGATAGGGTCATATCAGTGCAGGAGATAAGAAACAGCTGATCGCTGCTTCAAATCTCTCGCGCCGACATCACCTATTCGGTGTCAGCGCGGGAGATTTAAACAGCTGTCAGATCAGATGTATCTCCCCGCTGACACCGGCGGGAGATCAGCAGCGGTGATTACCGGTGGCCACCTGGAGAGATTTCAATGAGATCCGCAGGGTTCTCCTGCGGTGTCATGCAGAGGACACTGCGAATCCGTTGATATCAATGCATTTTTTGTGCGCTTGCGGGCGCTTGCGGATAGAACAAGCGCCGCGAACGCACAAAAAAATGCTGCATGCTGCGTTTGGAGTGCGGTCGGAGGGCGCATAAATTATGTACATTCAAACGCAAATGCGGCCAAACGCAGCCATACGCAGGCACATGCGTTCCCATGTTAAACATAGGAACGCATGTGCGCAAGTGTTTGGCTGCGTTTGGCGCGCTGCGCTCCAAACACAAATGTGAAGGCAGCCTTAGTCCATTGTAATCTTAGCAAGTACATACAAAGGATAGTGGAAACTGTATTTCATTTATTCTGTTTTAGGCAATAGCTCACAATCTAAGATCTTCCAGTAGTTCTAGTGAACAACTATAAGATCTTACGGTGGGTGATCCAAGTTCAGTGCTGTAAAACTGAAAAAGGTAGTCAGGAATTTGCGGCTGTAGTGTAACAAGTCTTGTCAGCACAAACGTACTGTTCACACCAAGCACAGGTGCTTGGTGCTCCCTTGGAGTCACCTATCAGTTCAGTGCACTTTCCCACCTACTGGTTTTCCATCTGTCTCTGATCTCCTCTTCCTTGATTGACAGCTCTGACTTTACAGGAGCCTTAGTAGGTCAGAGATAGATAGAAACAAATAGCTATAAAGATGCACTAAACTGTTAAGCTACTACAAGGAAGCACCAAGTACTTGTGCTTGGTTTGAACAGTAATTTGGGCTGGCAGAGTTCCTTTAATGAGCTATATTATTGTACTATGTGAACCCTAATTGTATGTGGCAGCAAGTGTGGTGTGTGTAAAATGGCATATGGTTTTTGGGAGGAGTGTGAGAGAATCAATTGCTCACTTTTTGTCACGTACAGGCAGGGGAAATGTCCACCACATGCTGAATCACAGAGGGACAGCAAGAAGGAATAGGAAAGTAAAACCCTAACCATAGGAAGTGAGGGATGGGGACACCTGACACTCGCCTGTGTCTGTCCTTTCCTGCCTTAACAGCCCTAACCGGGTCCTTCCTGGACAATGGCTGTCACCTAGAATAACCCTGGCTTGTGCACTGGCCAGTGAGGATGGTAGACTCACCCCAGCACATATTACAACACATGGAAGGTGACAAAAAACAGGGGAAAAGGATACAACAATACCAGAAATCTGATGCCAAATTCCAAGACAGAGAAACGGTTGCTACAGGTAGAGCTGCAACAACATGACTTCCATTCGGCATGATGGTCAGACAGAGAACGAACTCTATCAACGTCAGGTGATGGGTCATGACACTATTTATAGGGTGGGGGAGTGGTCATCAAACTGTATCACCTGATTAAGACAGCAGCAGCTTATTAGCAAAAAAAAAAATGACATTAACCCTTACCAGTACAAAAGATAATAAACACAATTAAAATACCATAGATTTCTGAGCAGTCAACTTGAGACAGGAGTCAAGACATGACACTTTTAATGAACAGTGTATGTAGATCTGGATAGTTTATGCTTTGTACCGTGGAAGTGGCAGATAATACGGTAAAACAAATGTATGGCTTCTACTCTGTCTCAGACATAACATTTTTGCTAATACAACATATGTACTTAGAAATGATAAATATTTCTGTGTTTGATGGTTGGTTATGTGTCCAGCAGGACTGCGGTATAGAATACTATTTCATTTTATTAACCTCCATACATTCACACCATTCCCTATCAGTATTAATGTGAAAACTATTTTACGACGAAAAATGGGTAGGCTAGTGTAAGTACTTAACATTTTATTGAAATTTAATTGAATAGTTAAGGGGTGATTAAAAATCTGAAATTAAGACTCTTTAGGAATTAACAACGTCCATTAAGCTGTAATGGGGCCGTTCACTAACCGAGCTTACACAGAATGGGAGATTTAAAATTGCATAGGAGTCAAATTAATGAAAATCTCTGTTTATTCTTGTGAGGCTTTGTACTGGCGAGCTGTAAATAACCTTAAGCCATTTATAACATCCATCATGGAGGAGTTTGCTATAAGTGAAGCTTGATGAAGGACCACGTGACCTTAAGCAATGCATGATACCGAGGTGGATGTGCATTGGAACAGGCAGTTACCGAATAATTTATGTCAAATATTTTGCAGGATAGTTCAGGTGTCGGCATAGATTGTAATCTGTATCCAATTTACAGAATTTATGTTTCTGAGCAAATCTTACTGTAACCAGCTCTTAATAGATCTCTCCCCTTCGTGTATGCAATTCCCTAATGTTTGCATGCGCCCTTTGACAATAATAGAATTCATCTACCATTATTATGGCTAGTGACTGTATTCTTTTCACCTTCTCAAAATTATAGGTACAGTCTATTCAGAAGACAAGATACAGCCAAGTAAAAGTAAATATTTACATTTTTTATTGTTATGCCACAGACACATTCAGTATTCTTCATTCATGAACATTAATGGGAAGTTAAACTTTGGAAAAATAAACTTTTGACATGTTACAAGTCGCAAACACGTCTGAAGTTTTGATTGGAGGGTTCTGGGTCCTAAGATCCTTATGGTCAAACCGGCTTAGGTATCAGTCGGGCTTTCAAGACCCAGACGCCCACAGAGCCCAAGTTCCCACATGAGACTAGAACTTGTCAAAAGTTTAGTTACCCTTTGACTCCATTATCAACATGAAAAGAAAAGTGGCTACAGCAAGACTAAAGCATATAGTTACAATCACTGTATACTACAGCCATAATTCCGGTGGGGAGGTGGAGTGATGCTGTAAGGATCACCCTAGTTTAAAAACCCCTCAGTGATGTTACGATGGTTGAGCTTCTCACTGAGTGCCAGACTGAAGGAAGAGATGAAAATTGGCAGTCATAGCCAAAAGGGCAGAGCCTTTGGCTGAAGGCTTCTGTCCGTCTGTTCCAGTGATCGCCATGATATGATATGATGTGCTGGAATGAGAGGGCTGATGTTTTGTGGAAGTGACAGTTACTTTTTGTTATGTCAAACATGGAAGTCATGATCAATCTTGATTAGATCTTGTAAGGAGTTGTGTTTACAGTGGATTTATCATCAGTGGATACTGGCTGTGGCTTATCTTCTGACATAGCAGCAAATAGCCCACATTTTAATCCAGCATGCCCCTTCCTCCATAAACCTAACATCTATCAGGGACTTCCAAAACACAAAAGATTGTTAGAAGATCACATTGAAATCACTGGAACTGTCAATATTTTTATATTGAGTTTGAACAACTTTAACATAAAGATTTACTGAAATATTTTTATTAGCTAAAGCTGTGTAAATGTGTGTGATGTGTGTTAATATATTCATTATTGTCTTCCATGATTTCAAGTGCTGCTCCAGTCCTCTTCTCACTCACATGACTTCTGTTCCAACTTGTCTGATCTCACTGGGATCTATATGTGAACTGGAAGTCTCTTTTACAATGTAAACCTATCTAACCTTGTTCTGACGCTACATAGACTTAGGTTCCCGTCACACTTGGCGACGTTCCAGCGATCCCGACAACGATACGACCTGGTAAGGATTGCTGGAACGTCGCTACGTGGTCGCTGGTGAGATGTCAAACAGATCTACTCAATGATGCAGCAACGATACGGCGACCCATATAACGACCCTGTCACACAGCAGCTAGTCTGACGACTTAGACCTACATGACTGAGTTCTGAGTCGCCTATGAGGTTGTTGTTATGGCGTCAAACACACTGATGCATGCTGCCCAGCTGGAACCCGCCAATCAAAAAATGGTCCAGGCCATTTCGACATGATCGGCAATCTCACAGTGGGGGTCTGTTCGCTGCTACGTGCCAAACATAGAGAGATCGTTGGCGAGGTCGCTGTTATGTCACAAAACCAGTGACGCAAAAGTGATCTTGCTAGCGATCTCGCTATGTGTAACGGGGGCTTAACATTGTAAAAGCAACTTCCAGTTCAGACATGGACCCCGGTGTGAGATCCATTGAGTCGAAATAGGATTCACATGAGAGTCAGCGAGAAGAGGACCAGAGCAGCAATTGAAGCAATGGAAGACAATGATCAGTAAAAATAACAATGCGCTTACACTACGTTGCATATACATTTACATAGGTTTAACTAATAATATATTAAGATTAATTCTTTACATGTACTATCTTTGTCCATTAGTTGTGCCTAGTATTGCTTCTTAGTCTTTTCCACTTGAATGTGCATAAACTGCAATACCACACACAGCCCATAGACCAAGGTGGCACTGTTCCTAATTTAAAAAAAGAATTTTTTAATCTATAATTATTGCTAGTCTTCTGATAATTGCTAATTTTCGATCCTTCAGCACCTACTATGTCCTATTAAAACCATTACTCTACATATATCATCTGGTATAGCTTCAGCTGTGTTTGTAAATTCTATATAAACAGTATTACCTCAAAAAATGAAAGTTTAATGAATGAAGCTAATAGATTCTGACCCTATAAACAGACTTGCATTGCACTAGAGGCATTTTTTTTAAAAAAAAAGAGGCTTACAGTGCTATTGAGTTTAAGCTTTAAGGGTGGCTTCACACCACGGTAAGGTCCGATCTGGGGCTGTCAGGAAGACCCTGACAGCTCCTGACCGGATCAGCACACAGAACCGGAGGGCAAATATGCCCTCCAGTCCGGTGTGCTGCCACACACAGCTGCAGCTGCTAATGGCTCAGGACCGCGGCTCGCAGGGAGCTAGCTGTGGTCCTGAAACAACAGCAGTGTGAAGCCACAGGTGTCCGGTTCCTGGAATCCTCCCGAACCGGGACTATCTGGCCCCTTAGGCTCCCATGTTAGGGAGCGCCGGATTGCACCGGATCCGGGAGGATCCGGGGGAATCTGGGATCCGGCAATTTGGGGAGATTTTTCTCCCCGGACACAAAAACGTTGCAAGCAATGTTTTTGTCTCCGGTGAGAAAAATCTGAATTCTCCCGGATTCTTCCGGAGAGATGGAAAGAGGATGGCAAAGAGCTGCCATCCGGCTCCATCCGGCCCCATAGGACCAAAATGGGGCCAAAATACGGTCTGGGCCTGTCTGGTTTACACCGGATAGCCCCGGACCGGACTCTGCTGTGGTGTGAAGCCAGCCTAAGACTTGCACTGGGTTCTAATTCCAAGTTCAGTCTGAAACGTCTATAATAAGAAGCAGAGAAAGTAAAATGAGATTGATGTTCACGGTTTCAGACTCTTTGATGCAAAATGCTTTGAAAGGACACTTGAAATCTATGCTCTTCTGACAATAAATAGCCATTTTACAGCTTTATAATCAAATGTGTCACTTTTGGGCATTAGTGAATTGTAAATGAATCCACTATATGACTTCCCAACATAAATATAACTAATATCTAATTATCTAATGACTTCACTGATTTATGGATAAATGGCTTAATCAGTGTTTAATAGCTCACATAATCAATAATGCACATAATATATAGGCCCGATCTTTATTTCTTATGTTTACTTTAGGGCTTTGTCCGTTTAGTCACCGCTTTTTGTCTCCCCTGTTGTGCCTGATCTTAACCTCTTCACCCCCAGGTGATTTTCAGTTTTTTGTTTGACTTTTTTCCCTTTCCTTCTAAGAGCCATATCATTTTTTAGTTTTCCATCAATATAGACATATGAGGGGTTATTTTTCTGCGGACAAGATGTATTTTCAAATGACATAATTTATTTTACCATATAGTGTACTGGAAAATGGGAAAAAAATTCTAAATGCAATGAAATTGCAAAAAAAGTGTAATTCCACAATGGTTTTGGTTTTATTTAGTCGCCATGTTCAGTATATGATAAAACCAAGGTGTCGGCATGATGCCTTAGGTCGGTACGAGATCATAGATACTACACATGTATACTTTTACTGTTATCTAAGTGGTGAAAATTTCAGAAGTTTGTCAAATATAGAATTGTGCCTCTGTCGCCATTTTGTGTTAGCATTCTCATTTTTCAGGGTATGGGCTGTATGACCACTTATTTTTTGCACCTTGAGCAGACATTTTTAATTGCATAAAAGGAAGAAAAAGGTAGCACTCACCAGGTTGCTATCAAAGTTCTCTATTTCAATATGCTAAACATGTCAGCACAGAGACATGAGGGAGGATGGGAACCACAGCCGTTTCACTCTGATCTAGCACTTCAACGTGTTCGCCAGCAACTCGGTGAGTGCTACTCTTTTCTTCCTTTTATGCAATTAACCATGGACTGTGGTCTGTGAGTATGCACCCAGTAGCACAAGTGTGGCTTCAGAAAGCAAAAAAGGCAGTGTCTATGGATCCTGAAAAAAAGTGCTGACAGGTGGTGGTGCTGACGGTGGTTGTTTTTGAAGACGTTTTTAACAATACCATTTTTGCATAGATGCGATGTTTAGATTGTCTGTTATTGCATTTTTACATAATGCAGTTTACCAATTAGACTAAATGATTTTATATTTTGATAGACCAGGCATTTCTGAACATGGAAAATACCAAATATGTGTTTATTTTTTTATTTTTTTTACGTTTTATGTTTAATGGGGCGAAAGGGGGGTGATTTGAACTTTTTAAAATACATTTTTACAAATTTTTTTAACTTTTTTTTGTATTACTTTGCACCTTAGGGCGCTTAACACTTCAGTGTCCGATCATTCATGCAGTACAGAGCCAAGATTGGTTCTGCACTGCAGAAATGAAGATCTCCTGTGGATGTAGGCACTCAGTGGGCATTCACAGAAAGTGAGTCATAACAGTGACAGGAGTCCTTATCTGACCCCTTGCTGTCATGGCAACATGTCGACTGCCTGTGATCGCATCATGGGGTCACTGATGGGGGCGAGGAATAGCGTGATCCCCACTGTGCTTGACAGAGCAGGGAATGATGCGAACTCAGTGCTTGCATCAAAGGAAGGTAAATGACCATGGACGTACCTATACATCCTCTCTTGTGAAGGGATTAGTTATGTCTTTGTCTGTTCTCCTCAGGGTCCTGACTGTATGGTCTCTGTTTTCTCTCCTGTATTTGGTCTGGCTTGCCTCCTGGTTATCCTGACCTCTCCTGGCTTGCCTTCTGTTTGTCCTCACTCCACTTCACCTCTCCTGTCCTCACCTATGCTTTAGTGTACCTGTGTTCTTGTCCCATCCCTGTCCCTTCCATTGTTTTGTGTTGTACGTTCCCTGCACCCTGACCCTGCAATCAGCTGTTGCAGGCTCACAAACTGTCCTGGAATAGTGCCTGGCGACGTCTTGTGATTCAAGGCTATCCTCACCATCAGAGGGCTCTAGATAAACCCAGCTAGCCATTAAGTCACGGCCCTTCATGGTAAGCTTGGCCTGTGGGACCTTATGCAAAGGTTCGCCTTCATTTATGGCCCGCCTCCCATTTCCGCACAGTCACTAGTTTGGACCTATCCATTGATTAAACTATTTTCTTGAGTATTCATGGATGTATATTGCATGGATACTTATATGGTAGGCAGGGTGTTTTGTAGGGAATGTAATCCATATAAATAAATTAAAAGGAGCATTATATTGCTAAAATGTTTGTAAAGATTAGATAATATAGGCACACTGTTGGTGTAAATTTGCCTTAGGATCCACCATTCTACTATCATGTTTTTGAAGTTTGTCTGTGATCAAGGGAGTTTGTTCAGGGAGTACAGTAAACATTTTGCCTTTTTTACAAGATTCCCCATCCTTCCTGTATCCTATGACTCTATAAGACTGCATTTACAATTAAGTGCATTTGAAGCAGAATTTCTTCTATATGATCAAGACTTGGTGTGCCATTCACTGAGTTTCTTGCTGTAGTTTTTAGATTTAGAGGGAACCAAGAGCTAGATCCCTCTCTATATGTTCGCTTATGAGTCCTTGATATACATGGCTGCTGTCTCCCCTACCTCCCAATACTGATCAACAGATTTTACTTTATACATAGTATAGTGTCATAATAGAAAGCTGTCAATTAGCAGCAGATGGAGCCTGCTTCTCATGAATAACAGGACCATTTCTCTCAGCTGCAATCAAACTATTTCAACCCCATTGCAATTTCACTTTATTAGTAAAATATACAAACTTTCTGCTGTTTTCCCAATCAAACCAGAACAATTTAAATAGCTCATAATAACTAATGTACCAATCTTTTTCTCCATCTTCATCACAGTATAAATGGACATGCCTCCAGATTTGTGAGGAGGCTGGTGGTCAGAAATCTTAGAATGGTTGCAAGATTTGATGTCAGCAGACACTGAGGAAGACTACCCTAGTCTGGCTGCCGCAGAGGACTTAACACTGTACCAAAGTAGAACTAATCTTTTTGCTCAATTCTTCCTTACCCAGGCATGGAGACAGTCCGCATTTAGTGTGCACCTAACTGTATAAATTGTAACCTCATTGACTGCATCCATGAAATTTTGCTGCAAATGTCTAGCAGTCACACAACCGTTTTTGACCACTTGCATGCTCAGAAATTTTATGGTGTTCTGTTACACCTTCCTTTTTCTGCCATTTCCAGTTATTCTTAAGAAATTCATTTTTTTCTTAATATGTAAACAATAGTGTTGAGAGAATAATAAAATATCTGGGTTTGGATTATTCGCTTCAAATACCTGCTACTGTTTCATTATTCTTCATGGATAATGAATCTATTGCAAGTCAATGGGGAACTCAAGCATTTTTCTGGAAAATGTCATTGACTTGCACTATGTTTCTTATCACCTGGATTAGTTCATGGGGCATCTCCTAAGGGCCACTTTACACACACCAACGTATCTGTCCAACTTCTGAACAACTTACTGGTTGCAGTGAAATTATGGACACATTGTTCCATTTTGTGTCTGTGTACAAATGGAGCAATGTGTCCATGATTTCACTGCAACCAGTAAGTTGTTCAGAAGTTGGACAGATAAGTTGGTGTGTGTAAAGTGGCCATAAGAAAGAAAAATGAAAAAAAAAATTAAATGAGGCATTACCAGTGTGAGACATGTAATGACCGACAGTTTGCTATTCTTGTCAACATCACTGGAGATTTCATTCCTGGAAGCAGATTGTCTTAGCAGAAAAGCAAGTAGTCAGAAAAGCTACAGACCTGAACATGTCAAGCCAAGACCAAGTGAAAAACAGACAGTGTTTGACAGAAGTGAGTACAGATGACTTTTTGCCATGTGTATTTTGCTGGAGATCCATCAAAGCTTCCAAATGTTTGTTGAATAAAGCTTTGAAAAGTCACAATTTTTTGGCGCAAATGTGAGGTCGCAGAAAAAGATGTGACTTTTTGCATGGCCATGGCGCAGTATTCGCTACGCCACTAATCTTACTCTAGCAGGACTGACATAAGATTGGTGGAGAGACACACACAGAGGGACCTGCCTCTACACACCTTTCCTGATTTATTAATGGGGTTGTCCAATCTAAATTGATAAGTCTACAGTCACTGTATGTGACTACAGACTCATGAATCCTCCCAGCGAACACTTTATGTGCTACAAGGATTCGCCAGTGCCTTGGCCAAGAACCCAAGAATGGTGTTCACGTGACCACAATTGTTCGCTATGCATGTTCCCTGCACAGGAACTAACGAATCCTCGCAGTGCACAGTGCGTGGTCTGGGAGGATTCATGAGTCTGCAGTTACATGCAGTGACACATGGAGTGACTCAAACATTGTGGCAATGCCTGCTATACATGAAACTGGGCTACTGAGCTGTTGTAAATAACTGTCATGTGTGATACTCTATTGAGGATTGTTTATACACATAGTGTTTGTACAGCGAGTATATGCTTAAATCTTCTATTTTCTACTACTTATACAGCACTTCATCAAGTGTAAGGGCTGATGTTTCCAATATATTCCCATTTAATAGCGTATGCGTTATATATGTGCTTCAGGTTAGGCTAGTAAAGAATAAATCAGATTTATTTATACTGGTTTTAAGAATTTACTATGGGGGGGCCCGTTTTGTAGTTTTTCCCAGGCAGCAGATAGGCTGGGGTCACCTCTGGGTGTGACCACTATTGTACCAGAAAAACTGAGAAAAATCAAGTCAGGGAATCACCAGACACCACAACTCTTTTATTCGGTGCTTTTGTATTTCCCTCACACGGTGCCTACCTGCCTGGATGAATTACTAGACGATTCGTTTTATCTCCTGAGCCTGGGAAAAGCCTCCGAGGAGCCTAATGTCATCTGATCCACAGACTCCTCCTTCCCTCCCTTGTATCACACATCAACTGCTGTCTGCAACAGAAACAGTTGGCTCCTGACTTCCTCCAGAATCCTCTGCAGCACATAACTCATTTGCATATTTATTTATGAAACAAATCTATTAGTTCCCTTATTTAAAGTCCGTTTATTATAATTTTATCGCTACAGTCAAACAATATGGACTTGGCCCTTTCCGAATCAAAAAGAGAAAAAAAAATCTCCATAAGTTAAAATTAAACATTTTATAAGCCTATAAATACTTCACTGGACATAGAATGAATTGTGCAGCCAGCAGCAGCAGCAGCACATATGCTAAGGTCTTCCCTTAGTTACGGGTCTTGAGGTACTTGCTTGGAGGTCATGGCAGGGAGCACAGCTGAATCAACCCCAACGACCAACGGGGTGACAGATGTCGCAGCCAGATCATGGGCAAAGAATGGCAATGGAAACAAACACTTTTTTTTTTTTACCATTTTCCAGATAAAAAAACATTTTTTCTCTCATTATCCCCTTCAAGCCAAACACATTTTACCTTTATTCCTTTTTTCCTCCCCTTCTTTCATGACCCTGAATTTTTTGTTTTTCCCTCAATATAGGAGTGTGAGGGATTGATTTTTTCGGGAGGAGTTGTACTTTTGAATCTCATCACTCATTTTATCATATAGTGTACTGGAAAACAGGACATGAATTGCAAGTACCGTATATACTCGAGTAAAAGCTGATCCGAGTATAAGCCGAGGCCCCTAATTTTACCCCCCTAAACTGGAGAAACTTACTGACTCGAGTATAAGCCTAGAGTGGAAAATGCAGCAGCCTCCCATCCTGGTATATAGCCCCTATCACTGCATATAGCTCCCCATCCTGGTATATAGCCCCCATCACTAATTTATAGCACTCTTATCACAGTATATAGCGCCCCCATCACTGGTATATAGCACCCCATCACTGGTTGAAAGCCAGCGAGGAGGGAGAATTGAGCCTTGGAGCCCACCAGGCTTCTGGGGGGGCCAACCACCCCCCCTGCCCCTCGCTGGGTACGCCCTTGCTGGTATATATGATCCCCATCCTGGTATACATCTCCACTATCCTGTTATATATAGTCCTCTCTGGGCCTATACTATACCAGTTTCCTCCCACATTGCAAAGACAGGATATTTAGTGAGCTCCAAGAGAGACAGCATTACTCATGTATGTAAAGTGCTATGGAATTAATAGCACTATATAAATTAATAAATATTATATTATATACATATTATATATATATATATATATATATATATTTACATATTGAGGCAAGTGTGGATTTTTCTGTAATAAAACATTGAATGGAGATATCGAGGTATCAGTTTATTCAGCTTTTTATGATCTACATGTCTATAAAGATGACTTAGGAGGGTTGATTCTACCGAAAGATTCCCATTAACTTGTTTTTGTTGTACTTATCTCTAAATGTACATCTCTAGCAATCCAAAAGCACAAGAAGTTGTATCCAATGGGCTCAAAATCTTATAAATAAGCCACAGAAGGTTTAGATATCTGTATTGTGTAGCAATGAAACTAAAACTGGAACATTTCATACGTATGAATCAGTGGTATGATTGAAAAAGGCAAAGTAAAGCATAAGCTGACAAAAACACCCTGCTTCAATTAATCATGGTGGTGGCTCAGTAATGTTCTGAGCTCCTTTGTGTCCTCTAGCAATGGAAATAAGTAGTATGTGGGAATGTGGAGAGCAAGATAAAGTCAAATATCAGGACTTCCTTTGAGAAAACATCTGAAGCTTGGTTGTCATTGGACCTCCCTACAGGATAATGATCCTAAGCATGCCACAAAGTCCACTGAGGCATAATTAAAGAAGTTCTGAAAGATGCTGGCATGGCCATCAAATTCGTCTGATTTTAATCCCAAGAAAACCTTTGATGGTTTTTCAACAAAGCGGTTTTAGCATATACATGCTAGACTATTAGTGAACTGGAGGTCGTTGCCCATGAGATTGGCTAAGTCTCCTTGGGAACACTGCCAGACGCTGGTGTTTGTCTATGCATCAAGTTTGCAGCAGGTCACAACAACCAAAGATGCTCTACGAAGTATTAAAGACAATAGTATGAAGATGTGCAATAATAAGACTGCACTAGTCAGAACAAAAATGGCATTTTGTGTTGAATTTAGAGAAACCACTTGGTATATTAGTTTTATTGAGCTATTTAAATTGTTATTATTTGATTGGTTTATTCAAAACAGCAGAAAGGTTGTAAATTTTGCTAATAAATCTAATTTGCAAAGGGAGTTGGATAATTTTGATTGCAACTGTAGATTTGATTAGAAGTGCTTACAATTAGCTTCCATATCCCATTTACTGTTTATTACACTCATAGGGGGTCCAGAAAGATGACTTATAAGGGTCTTCTTACAGAAGAGCTGGTTATTAACAGCATCTCTACAAGCCTAAAAACAAATACATTTATTACCCTAATTCTGCAGGTGCTATTTTTTAGGGGAAAACAATCAACAGTATCAGCCACTTTTGAGGACAGTTGAGGACTCTCTAAAGCAAACCCAATATCTCAGCTTCTTGTTCATTCTTGTGACATAGTGGTGTAGGGTTTTTATTGCAGTTATTGCAGAATTTAAGCTTCATTTTTGAGAGATGTTTCCGTTTCACATACGGGACATTAGAGTTGAGTAACATCAATTTTAAGTAATAAAAAGTAAATACCGTATATACTCGTGTATAAGCCGACCCGTGTATAAGCCGACCCCCCTACTTTTGCCCCAAAAATCTGGAAAAACCTATTGACTCGTGTATAAGCCGAGGGTGGACCCCAGCACAGGTATACAGCCCCCAGCAGTGTGGTATACAGGCCCCCCCAGTGGTATACAGGCCTCCCCAGTGGTAGTATACAGCAGCCCCAGTGGTAGTATATAGCATCCCCAGCAGCCCCAGTGGTACTATATAGCATCCCCAGTGGTAGTATATATGCATCCCCAGCAGCCCCAGTGGTAGTATATAGCATCCCCAGCAGCCCCAGTGGTAGTATATAGCATCCCCAGCAGCCCCAGTGGTAGTATATAGCATCCCCAGCAGCCCCAGTGGTAGTATATAGCAGCCCCAGCAGCCCCAGTGGTAGTATACAGCAGCCCCAGTGGTAGTATACAGCAGCCCCAGTGGTAGTATATAGCATCCCCAGCAGCCCCAGTGGTAGTATATAGCATCCCCAGCAGTCCCAGTGGTAGTATATAGCATCCCCAGCAGCCCCAGTGGTAGTATATAGCATCCCCAGCAGCCCCAGTGGTAGTATATAGCAGCCCCAGCAGCCCCAGTGGTAGTATACAGCAGCCCCATGGTAGTATAACAGCAGCCCCAGTGGTAGTATATAGCATCCCCAGCAGCCCCAGTGGTACTATATAGCATCCCCAGTGGTAGTATATAGCATCCCCAGCAGCCCCAGTGGTAGTATATAGCATCCCCAGCAGCCCCAGTGGTAGTATATAGCATCCCCAGCAGCCCCAGTGGTAGTATATAGCAGCCCCAGCAGCCCCAGTGGTAGTATACAGCAGCCCCAGTGGTAGTATACAGCAGCCCCAGTGGTAGTATATAGCATCCCCAGCAGCCCCAGTGGTAGTATATAGGAGCCCCAGCAGCCCCAGTGGTAGTATACAGGAGCCCTAGTGGTAGTATACAGGAGCCCAAGCAGCCCCAGTGGTAGTATACATCAGCCCCAGATGTATATACAGCCCCAGAGGTAGTATACAGCCCCAGTGGTAGTATACATCAGCCCCAGAGGTATATGCAGCCCCAGTGGTAGTATACAGGAGCCCAAGCAGCCCCAGTGGTAGTATACATCAGCCCCAGATGTATATACAGCCCCAGTGGTAGTATACAGCCCCAGTGGTAGTATACATCAGCCCCAGAGGTATATGCAGCCCCAGTGGTAGTATACAGCCCCAGTGGTACTATCCAGCAGCCCCAGAGGTATATACAGCCCCAGTATTAATAAACAGCCCCCCCCTCCTTATCATGGCCCCCCAGGCTGCGGCAGCTGTCAAAATAACAAACAGTTTATACATCACCTTCCGACGCAGCTTCTCCGCTCCTCCGGTCCTCCGCTCGCCGGCTTCTTCTTTCTTGTTGTGCCGACTTCTGTGACCGCGCGCAGGAAATGACGTCATCTCCTGCGCCCGGTCACATGACACCGGCACAAGAAGAAAGAAGAAGCCGGCGAGCGGAGGACCGGAGGAGCGGAGAAGCTGCGTCGGAAGGTGATGTATAAACTGTTTGTTATTTTGACAGCTGCCGCAGCCTGGGGGTCCATGATAAGGAGGGGGGGGCTGTTTATTAATACTGGGGGACCCATATTAAGGAGAGGGGGCTGTGCAGTGCAATATGCACGGCATCCCCCCGCCGTTGATGGACGGGGGGATGCCGTGCATATTCATTGCACTAATGAGGCGGCCCCACGTGACCGCCTGCGTCACCGCGGCCCCCTCCTGCCTCCTCCAGCTCCCGGTCACAGCCCCCCCCCCACAGCATTACCGTATAGACCCGTGTATAAGCCGAGGGGGGGACTTTTCAGCCCAATTTGTGGGCTGAAAAACTCGGCTTATACACGAGTATATACGGTACATCACATTACAATACTCTACAGATAGTTACCGTATATACTCGTGTATAAGCCGACCCGTGTATAAGCTGACCCACCTACTTTTGCCCCCAAAACCTGGGAAAACCTATTGACTCGTGTATAAGCCGAGGGTGGACCCCAGCACAGGTATACAGCCCCCAGCAGTGTGGTATACAGGAGCCCCAGAGGTATATACTGCAGCCCCAGTGGTAGTATACAGCAGCAGCCCCAGTGGTATATACAGCAGCAGCCCCAGTGGTATATACAGCAGCAGCCCCAGTAGTTAGTATACAGCAGCCCCAGAGGTATATACAGCAGCCCCAGTGGTAGTATACAGCAGCAGCCCCAGTGGTATATACAGCAGCCCCAGTGGTATATACAGCAACAGCCCCAGTGGTATATACAGCAGCAGCCCCAGTAGTTAGTATACAGCAGCCCCAGAGGTATATACAGCAGACCCAGTGGTAGTATACAGCAGCCCCGAGGTGTATACAGCAGCCCCAGTGGTAGTATACAGCAGCCCCAGTGGTATATACAGCCCCAGTGGTAGTATACAGCAGCCCCAGAGGTATATACAGCCCCAGTGGTAGTATACAGCAGCCCCAGTGGTATATACAGCCCCAGTGGTAGTATACAGCAGCTCCAGTGGTATATACAGCCCCAGTGGTAGTATACAGCAGCCCCAGTGGTATATACAGCCCCAGTGGTAGTATACAGCAGCTCCAGTGGTATATACAGCCCCAGTGGTAGTATACAGCAACCCCAGAGGTATATACAGCCCCAGTGGTATATACAGCCCCAGTGGTAGTTTACAGCAGCCCCAGAGGTATATACAGCCCCAGTGGTAGTATACAGCAGCCCCAGAGGTATATACAGCCCCAGTGGTAGTATACAGCAGCCCCAGTGGTATATACAGCCCCAGTGGTAGTATACACCAGCTCCAGTGGTATATACAGCCCCAGTGGTAGTATACAGCAGCCCCAGTGGTATATACTGCCCCAGTGGTAGTATACAGCAGCCCCAGAGGTATATACAGCCCAGTGGTAGTATACAGCAGCCCCCAGGGGGTATATAGCAGCCCCCAAATGCTGGCACTCGCCCCCCTTGTAAGGGCCCCCCCTGCTGCGTATCTTACCATCCCGGTCTTCTGCACAGCGCCGCTCCTCGGTGCTCCGTTCTCCATGCTCCATCCTCGCTGCATCCGGGATCCCCGGCCGTCGCGCGATGACGTCATATGCCTGCGACGGCCGGAGATCCCAGATGTAGCAGGACGGGAGCATGAAGAACGGAGCACCGAGGAGCGGCGCTGTGCAGAAGACTGGGATGGTAAGATACGCAGCGGGGGGGCCCTTACAAGGGGGAGAGTGCCAGCATTTGGGGGCATATATGCACTGCTTCCTCCTGCCGCTGATTGACAGGGGGAAGCAGTGCATATATAATGAGCGGCCCCATGTGACGGGCTGCTCATACAGCAGCCTCCCCCCCGTCTCCTCCAGCCTCCACAGCCCCCACCACGCAGCCTACCGTATTGACCCGTGTATAAGCCGAGGGGAGACTTTTCAGCCCAAATTTTGGGCTGAAAAACTCGGCTTATACACGAGTATATACGGTACTTGTATTATAGCTCATTCACAATTCTTTTGGTTGCTATTAAAATCATTCCATAAGGTTGATGAGAAATCACATTCTTAATAGCTAAGAAAAGATCCTAAAATGCTGTGGGATAGTGACTGTTGCCTTCAGGAGCTGCTGTAGTGCTTCTTGTAGCGTGCTCAGATAATTTCCAGTCATCTCCACCCATTTCGGAAAATGTAGGGATGAGCTCATCTTGTTAAATTCCACTTTCCCCGCTTCCCAGAATTTTTCACAAAAATTTGCTCAGGCGCGAATTAAAAGTAATGTACAGCCGTCAATTGCCCTGAAAAGATGTGTATAATACTCTGAGGTCTCTAGAACAGTATTCCACTCTTTAAGGCAAACCCAGCTGACTTAATGTCAAAGTAAGATCGACATATATGTTATAGGTAGATGGATAGCAACCAGTGGTAACAACAGTCTTTTTATCATCTTCCCTGCTATACTGTCATACACTATATCTCAAATCTGTGTTTTATCATTGCTATTCCTATCTCTATGGCTAAGTTGTAAGCTTTCTCCTTATGGAGAACGACACACCAGATCTGGCATGCCAATAATGAGCAGACACAAAAGCTGCAATGCTCCTCTGGGAAATACACAATGCAAATTGTCTTTCAGATAAGAAGGAGAATTGAACTCTCATGCTACTGGAAGTGGCAATCCTGAAAATCAAAAACGACCTTTAACGAACCTTGTCATATGACTTAGAATTTAAACCAGATCAGAATATCAGTTTGCAGACACATCGTTTTGGGGCATTATCCATCATCAGTGCCAATGAGTGGTTATTCTCACTCGTCAGTGCAAATCGTGAGATCAGATCTGGCTGTTTGAGATCAGAGGGGCGTTGCTGAATGTAAGTCTCCTTATTAGTGGCATGCCAGTTCTGATGTGTCACTGTCCACAAATAGAAAAATGTACCCTTTAGACCCCGCTTAGGCTTTATACAGCTAAGTAAAGAAAAACGATGTGGCCATCATTACTTTAAGAAATAAAGGTCAGTCAGTCCGAAAAATTGGGAAAACTTTGAAAGTGTCCCCAAGTGCAGTTGCAAAAAAATCAAGGCTACAAAGAAATGGCTCACATGAGGACAGTCCCAGGAAAGGAAGACCAAGAGTCACTTCTGCTGCGGAGGATATGTATCTATCCCAGCTCAGAAATGGCAGGTTAACAGCAGCTCTGATTAGAGACCAGGTAAATGCCACACAGAGTTCTAGCAGCAGACACATCTCTACAACAACTGTTAAGAGGAGACTTTGTGCAGCATGGCCTTCATGGAAAAATAGCTGCTAGGAAACCACTGCTAAGGACAGGCAACAAGCAGAAGAGACTTGTTTGGGATAAAGAACACAAGGAATGGACATTAGACCAGTGGAAATCTGTGCTTTGGTCTAATGAGTTCAAATTTGAAATTTTTGGTTCCAACCACTGTTTGTGCAATGCAGAAAAGGTGAACGAATGAACTCTACATGCCTGGTTCCCATCATGAAGCATGGAGGAGGAGGTGTGATGGTGTGGGGGTGCTTTGCTGCTTTGAAGTTCATCAAGAGAATGCCAAGAGTGTGCAAAGCAGTAATCAAAGCAAAAGGTGGCAACTTTGAAGAACCTAGAATATAAGACATATTTCAGTTGACTCATACTTTTTTGTTAAGTATATATTTCCACATGTGTTAATTCATAGTTTTGATGCCTTCAGTGTGAATCTACAATCTTCATAGTCATGAAAATACAGAAAAATCTGAATGAGAAGGTGTGTCCAAACTTTTGGTCTGTACTGTATATACATTGGGAAAGTGAAACTACAGCCCCGTTGCCTGGCTTTCTAGGCTCGGGCTCCTCCCAGCTCTTTCTGTGTTCGGATCCATCAAAATCACGGATCTGAACACAGAAATGGCATCCAGAGGTACACATCCAGACCTGTCTATTCCTGTCCGTGGGGTCCTGCAAAACACAGGATTCCCATAGACAGGAAAAAAATGTGATGTGAAGGGGGCCTAACCTGAACACATTAATGAGCCTTGGGCATCTACAACCATTTAGGGTATGTGCACACATGAAGGCTAGGGTCACACATGGCAATCCGTTTTTGCAAGTGTTTTCCATGCCAAAGCTGTTTTTCTTAGGCTCCATTTTGTGCCTCCTGTGTCCCTGGACGTTTTTTGGACTTTGTAATTTTTTCTTAAAAAAGCATATTCGTTAACGCATAGTACTTATATGTACCATGTGTTAACGCATGCTTTTCCCATAGGGCCCCTTGTTAAAAAAACGCATGCGTTTTTTTACTGCACCCAAAAACGCTTCTAGCAGCGTTTTTTAGATGCTGAAGAAAAACGCATGCATCTTTGAAAAACGCAGTGACACTTAAGTGCACCATCCATGAACAGATATGCGTTTTTGGACTTAGAAAAAAAAATTCCAAAAACTGATTCCAAAAACGGAACCAGGGCAAAACGGATGGCATGTGTGACCCTGGCCTAAGTATTTGGTGCAGACATTTCTGCATCTCTGGACAGGAAATATGCAGAATAAAATATGTCACATTATTTATGTATTTTTGACCAATTTTTTTTACATTGCTACCAATATTTCCTTTTCATTAGCATGGCCAGGGTCACACATATCCAATGCGCCAATAGTGTCCCCTGAGGTCCTGGATGTTTTTGGGAAAGTTTTGGACTTAGTCCTTTTTTCACCAAAAGCATGTAAAAACGCATGCTTTAACGCATGGTGCCTATATGTACCATGCGTTAACGCATGCATCTTCCATAGGGGCTAAAAAAAAAAGCATGCTTTTTTTGCTGCGCCCAAAAACACTGCTAGCAGCGTTTTTAGGGATGCTGCACAAAACCGCATGCTTTTTGAAAAACGCACAGACACATGCGTTAACGCATATGCGTTTTTGGACTTGTGCAAAATGTTCCCAAAAACGGATTTAAGGCAAAAACGGATGGTATGTGTGACCCTGGCCTATGGGTGAAATTCTTAAGCAAAAATGCAGGAAGGATTGACATACTGACATGAATAAATCTGCACCAACTATGAAAGGAGAAAATAAGCAACGTGTGCATGAGACTTCAGGATTCTCATTCACTTTTCTAGGACTAGGAAATCCTTCATGTTTTGTGACAAATCTGCACAAAAAACATGTGAGTAAAGGTACCGTTACACACTTCAATGTTGTAACGATCTTACCAACGATCTCACAGGAGCACGGTCGTTAGGACATCTTTTTGACATCATTGGTGAGATATCACATGTCTAGATATAGCTAGCAGCCATCGTTCGCACAATCCAGTGAACGATACTTGGTCACTGCTGTGAATAGGAGAAGTCGTTAACAACATCGTTATCGCGTGTCACACACAACAATGCAGCAGGTTGGCTGATCAACGATCGTTTGATTTCAGAACATGTTCTCAAATCTGCGATCAACGATCCAACGACTTATCGTAGTCTTATCTCAGTGTAACACACAACGACGTCCTAACGATGTTGTTTGAGCGACTCCAAACCCTTGACGTTTGTGCAATATCGTTCACGATCTTGTACACTATAACGGTCCTTTAAATGCAACTGGTGCACGACAGCCTTAGACCACATGCACGCGAGTATTTGGTGAGTGTTTTACCTAAGTATTTGTAGCCAAAATCAGAGAAAAAGTATAATATAAAGATTAGCTCCACTTCTGTATTTTCCACCCACTTTTGGCTTACAAATACTGAGGTTCAAAACTCCCCAAATACTCAAAGGTTGCACGTGGCCTCAGATGGTTTTATCAGTTATCCATAACCATTGCATACTGGTAACACCTCAAAAAACTGTGATTTTGGAGATGTTCTGATCCATATATTTGTGTATTTTTTCTGCTTACAACACCTCAAGTGTTCTTTTTTTCATTGCCTATATAGCGCCATCCTATCCCACAGCGCTATACGGATATTATCATTGAATCATAGAATTGTAGAGTTGGGAGGGACCTCAAGGGCCATTGGGTCCAACTTTCTTCGAGTGCAGGTTTTCCTAAGTCATCCCAGTTATGTTTATCCAGCTTCCGCTTGAAGATTTCCATTGATTGAAATCATCACTGACCCCATTGGGGCTCACAATCTAATTTCCCTAAAGGATGTCTTTGTAGTGTGGGAGGAAACCGAGTGCCGGAGGAAACACAGCAAACACAGCAAGAACATACAAACTCCCTGCAGATGTTGTCCTTGGTGGAGTTGAATGCAGGACCCCAGCACTGCAAAGCAACAGTACTAACTACTCAGTGCACTGTGCAGGGATGGACAGCAGGGGCAGAGAGGGGAGGGACCCAGAGAAACGACTAGCCTCTGAAATGAGCATTATGATGATATTTCTTTTCAAGGATTTGATAGAGGCTGTAGTCACTGCCAGACTCTGGTTGCTGATGACACTTCATTTGCGTATCCCTACATGCACTAGGATTCTCAAACAAAGCGTCCTCAGAAAGGAAGTGGTGGTGCAATAGAATAGCAGCTTAGTTAGGGAACTGTAGAGAATGTTTATATACATGTTAGTTATAGCATCAAATAGATAGGGAGATTTAAATGAAATTTCTTCTTGCCTTTGGACTGCTCCTATAAACCTCTTGGCTATCAATGATGTTATTAATGATCTGAGGAATGTTCTGCAACTCTGAATGCATTTGGGCACACAAATCATCAGCTCCTGTAATTGCCAGCCAATGATGTCCCAGATGTGCTCCATGGGAGACAAGTCCTGAGATGCTGCAGGCCATGGAAACACATTTAGGCCGAAAAGGCTGCAAATAGTAACAACATGCGGCCTGGTTTTGTTGTGTTTTAAAATGGCTTTGCAGAAAAAAGCCATACCACTGGTTCCAAAACTGAACATGTAATGAAAGTGAAATTGGATGTCACATAGCAAGCATGATGTGTCAAATAGGGTTTACACAAAGTATCAAAAGTCCTTTTCAGGATATTGGGCTAATAACCAGCAACAGATGTTCCATTAAAGTGTAAATAGCATTCCATTGGAAAAAAAAAACAATACTGCACTGGTTGTTAATGATGGGTCACATAGCAGCTAAGATAATGCTTTTTTGTGCTATATGACTTATTATTTCACATTTTTCTATGGTCTATTAAAAACTGCATTTTATGGCTCTGTGGGCATGGCCAGCAGCTGATAGGGAGCAGAGCAATGTGATATTAGAGAATTCACAAGATCAGAGATTGTGAGCTGTGTTGGGAGCCAGCAGCCAGAAGACAGATCAGAATAGCTTGAGCCAAGGAAGGGGCAGAGGAGTTTTGCAGTGATCCTGACATTCTGACATTGCTTAGGTACTGTGCTGTAATTTGAAGTATAAACCCATGGTTCAATCTATTCTACATGTCATAAAATACTGGACCACATGCCAATCACAGAATAACCCTCTAATTTAGCATATAATCCTAAATTCAAATAATGTGCAATATGTCCAAATATATCAAAAAATCACTTTATTAGGTAACAACAGAGAAAAACACTTAAAAACAGACACACCTTCACCAAGGGGTGGTGGTGAGTAAACACATAGGATGGCGGAATCCTTTTACAAAAAACACTAAGCCCCTGCACAATCAGATAAAGAATTGAAAAACACAGTAAAGGTCCAGACACACACAACGACGCACCAGGGATCCCGACAACAATACGACCTGGTAGGGATCACTGGTGCGTCACTTTGGATCGCTGGTGAGATGTCAAGCAGTCAGATCTCACCAGCGACTTCAGCAACGATCCGGAATGATAGGAGGTCATTGGGAATTGTCACTCTCGGGCGTAGTATTGAGATCGTTGGTCGTTGTCCCTTTCAAACACAGCGATGCAGTTTTCCCAGCGGGAGCGCAACAACCAAAAAATGACCCAGAGCACTTTGTAACAATCAGCGATCTCACAGCAGGGGCCTGATCGCTGCTAAGTGTCACACATAACGAGATCGTTAGTGAGATCGCTGTTACGTCACAAAAACTGTGACATTACAATAATCTCGCTAACGATCTCGTTATGCGTGACGGGGGCTTAAATTGCAAACTCCTCATCAAAAGGACTCATATCAGTAGGCAATCTTAATTCACACTAGAAATATATAGTACAGCTCAATAAATTCAAAAATAAGCACAATGGTAAAATAAGATAATTCCACTTAGTCAGTTTTACCTGACACTAGTATCCCCCTTGTCATATTACAAACGTCATCATGTGCCATATATTTCATATTCATATATAAATGCCCTACTGGTATGATTTAACTTCAATTGTGAGGCAAGCTAACTGCATTAATCATAAGCACAATGTAAACAGAGTTCCTGGTGTTATACCTCACTAGGGGACCAGGTGAGACAGAGTTAACAATGTAGACACCAAGGAAAGGTTTTAACTTTAACACCAAGGAACTTAATCACTGCCTCTCCCTACCACTGCCCACCATCTTCTACCTTGTTTGAGAGACAATGTACATCCACACTGTCTGACACGTGTATGCAACGTTCCTAAACTTTTAGTCAGGGCTTTAATATGAATGGAGACCACACTGCCACCAAAACACACCACACACCCTGCCTCTATGTATTTCGCCAGTTGGCTTCGTCCGGAGTAATTTGAAGTAATCTGATACATTGTTTACTCATGAGCTGCAGTCAGGAGTGTATGCCACGCCCCCTCCCATCTATGGTTACATACCCCGGCCCGTATTCAGTATGAAGATGGATCTGACTGATAAATAACATGTCTGCTTCACACACAGTGTAGTGGTGACACCTAGTGGAAGGTTTATGAATGGTTTTCAACCAGAATTTTCTTATGAATTATATTTAAAAGTTTATTTTAATCACATGCTCTACATTATTATTAAATACTAGATGGTGGCCCGATTCTAAAGAATCGGGTAGTCTAGAATCTATATAGAGTTTATTTAGTAATAGGGGAGTGCTGTGAAATTAATTGTGTGTATACAGTCGGCTCAGTGGTTGGCACTGTATACGGTGGCTCAGTGGTATCACTGTATATGGTGGCTCAGTGGTTAGCACTGTATATGGTGGCTCAGTGGTTAGCACTGTATATGGCGGCTCAGTGGTTAGCAGAGTATACGGCGGCTCAGTGGTTAGCACTGTATATGGTGGCTCAGTGGTTAGCAGTGAGTGCGGTGGCTCAGTGGTTAGCAGTGAGTGCGGTGGCTCAGTGGTTAGCAGTGAGTGCGGTGGCTCAGTGGTTAGCACTGTATATGGTGGCTCAGTGGTTAGCACTGTATATGGTGGCTCAGTGGTTAGCACTGTATACGGTGGCTCAGTGGTTAGCACTGTATATGGTGGCTCAGTGGTTAGCACTGTATATGGTGGCTCAGTGGTTAGCACTGTATATGGTGGCTCAGTGGTTAGCACTGTATATGGTGGCTCAGTGGTTAGCACTGTATATGGTGGCTCAGTGGTTAGCACTGTATATGGTGGCTCAGTGGTTAGCACTGTATACAGTGGCTCAGTGGTATCACTGTATATGGTGGCTCAGTGGTTAGCACTGTATATGGTGGCTCAGTGGTTAGCACTGTATATGGCGGCTCAGTGGTTAGCAGAGTATACGGCGGCTCAGTGGTTAGCACTGTATATGGTGGCTCAGTGGTTAGCAGTGAGTGCGGTGGCTCAGTGGTTAGCAGTGAGTGCGGTGGCTCAGTGGTTAGCAGTGAGTGGGGTGCTCAGTGGTCAGCAGTGAGTGCGGTGGCTCAGTGGTTAGCAGTGAGTGCGGTGGCTCAGTGGTCAGCAGTGAGTGGGGTGGCTCAGTGGTCAGCAGTGAGTGGGGTGGCTCAGTGGTCAGCAGTGAGTGGGGTGGCTCAGTGGTCAGCAGTGAGTGGGGTGGCTCAGTGGTCAGCAGTGAGTGGGGTGGCTCAGTGGTCAGCAGTGAGTGGGGTGGCTGAGTGGTCAGCAGTGAGTGGGGTGGCTGAGTGGTCAGCAGTGAGTGGGGTGGCTGAGTGGTCAGCAGTGAGTGGGGTGGCTCAGTGGTCAGCAGTGAGTGGGGTGGCTCAGTGGTCAGCAGTGAGTGGGGTGGCTCAGTGGTCAGCAGTGAGTGGGGTGGCTCAGTGGTCAGCAGTGAGTGGGGTGGCTCAGTGGTCAGCAGTGAGTGCGGTGGCTCAGTGGTCAGCAGTGAGTGTCGGTGGCTCAGTGGTCAGCAGTGAGTGCGGTGGCTCAGTGGTCAGCAGAGAGTGCGGTGGCTGAGTGGTCAGCAGAGAGTGCGTTGGCTCAGTGGTCAGCAGTGAGTGCAGCACAGGCTGGAGGGGGCAGAGGCTGGAGGGGGCAGAGGAGGGAGGAGGCAGAGGACGGAGGAGGCAGAAACTGGAGGGGTTAGAGGAGGGAGGGGTCAGAGGAGGGAGGGGTCAGAGGAGGGAGGGGTCAGAGGAGGGAGGGGTCAGAGGCTGGGGGGCAGAGGAGAGCGGAGGCTGGGGGGCACAGGAGAGCGGAGGCTGGGGGGCAGAGGAGAGCGGAGGCTGGGGGGGCAGAGGAGAGCGGAGGCTGGGGGGGCAGAGGAGAGCGGAGGCTGGGGGGGCAGAGGAGAACGGAGGCTGGAGGGCTGAACACTCACTGGGCTGTCGGCGGTTCCGGAGGCCGGCCCCGGAGTGCGGGCGGGGCTAGCTCCGTGATGGAGGAGAGTCACCGGGTGTGTGGAGAGAGCGGCAGGACTGGGAGCGGTGGCGGCGGAGGCCGCACACCGGAGTGTGGGCCGGTCCGGGCCGGTTCCCGCATGTTGGTGGGCACACACCAGGCTGTGTGCGGAGCCAGTGGCGGGATGGCGGTCCCTGATGGAGAGTGGGCGGTGAGCTGCAGGGCTGTGGGCCGGATGTGGGTGGGCGCAGACGGGGCTCTGTGCAGGGACTGTGGCGGGATAAGGGGGAGTGGTGGCGCTTTAGCGCCCACCGCGAGGCGCTGTGCCATTTTGACAGCGGCTCACGGTGAGCGCTATGCGCTCACCGCTCGTGAGTCTGGTACTTCCGGTTCCGGTCTTTGACACAGGGCGCAAGCCATCACGGAAGTTGAGCGGATTGGCGGGAAGTGGCCTTCGGGTTTTATATATAAGATATATATATAGCAGTACGATGGTATATGGTGGTAATGAGAGCACATGTATAGCAGCACTATGGTATATGGCGGTACATTACAGTACATGTATAGCAGCACTATAGTATATGGCGGTAGATTATAGTAAATGTATAGCAGCACTATAGTATATGGCGGTACATTACAGTACATGTATAGCAGCACTATGGTATATGGCTGTACATTATAGCACATGTATAGCAGCACTATGGTATATGGCAATACTGCGGTGACCGCGGTCCCCCACTCCTCCTGGCCCCCGGTCGTCCACAGTAAAAATAAAAAAATCCTCAGTGAGGATACTCACCTGTCCGGCGGCTCGCTCCACCTCGGCCTTGTAGGTCCTACAGGCCTTTAGGACCTGTAGTTGCCTGGGCAAGCGATCAGCTAAGGAGGGGAGGGGGGGGCAGGATTGTGTTGGGGGGGCAGAATGGAGCGAGTGGGGCAGGATGGAGCGAGCGGGTCAGGATGTAGCGGGAAGGGGGGACAGGATGGAGACGGCAGGGCAGGATGGAGACGGCAGGGCAGGATGGTGGTGGGGGAGGGGTAGGATGTAGGCGGCGGGGCAGGATGTTGGCGGGGGGTGAGAATGGTGATGGGGGTGCGGGATGGAGTCGGGGGGGCAGGATGGTGTTGGGGGTGTCAGGATGGTGTTGGGGGTGTCAGGATGGTGTTGGGGGTGGCAGGATGGATAGGGGGTGGCAGGATGGATAGGGGGGGGCAGGATGGATAGGGGGGGGCAGGATGGATAGGGGGGGCAGGATGGATAGGGGGGGCAGGATGGATAGGGGGTGCAGGATGGAGGCGCTCCTCCTGACCCCCTCCGCTCCGCGCAGCACCCGTCCCTCTGGGCCTCCAGTCTCTGTGGGCCCCCCCCCCCCTCTCCCTTCCTCTGGGGCTGCACACCCCCCGCCCCCGCTCCTTCATGGTGATAATAAAAATAAAAAAAACCTCAGTGAGGATACTTACCCTGCGGCGGCTCGCTCCACCCGTCTTGTAGGTGGCAGGACAGGACCTGTCGTTGGCTGGGAAACCGATCTGCTGGGGGTGAGTGGGCAAAGCGGGGTAAGTGGGCAGAGTGGGGGATGAGTGGGAAGAGCAGGGGTTAGTGGGCAGAGTCATTGGGCAGAGCAGGGGTGAGTGGGCATAATCAGTAGTCAGAGCAGGGTCAATAGTCAGAGCTGGGGTCTGTGGGCAGAGCTGGGGTCAGTGGGCATGGTCAGTAGCCAGAGGGGGGGGGGTAAGTAGGCAGAGCAGGGTCAGTGGGCAGAGCGGGGGTGAGTGGGCAGAGTGGTGGGTGAATGGGCAGAGCAGGGTCAGTGAGCAGAATTGGGGCGTCAGTGGTCAGAGCAGGGTAATAGCGGGGGTCAGTGGTCAGAGCAGGGGTTAGTGGGCAGAGTGATTGGGCAGAGCAGGGGTCAGTGGGCACAGTCAGTAGGCACAGCAGGGGTTAGTGGGAAAAATCAGTGGGCAGAGCAGGGGTGAGTGGGCACAGTCAGTGAGCAGAGCAGGGGTCAGCGGGCAGAGCGGGGGTGAGTGGGCAGAGCAGGGTTTAGTGGGCATAGCAAGGGTTATTGGGCACAGTCAGTGGGCAGAGCAGGGGTCAGTGGGCAGAGTGAGTGGGCAGAGAAGGGTCAGTGGGTAGAGCATGGGTGAGTGGGCACGGTCAGTGGGCAGAGCAGGGGTCAGTGGGCATGGTGAAAGGGCAGAGCGGGGGGTGAGTGAACAGAGGGTGGTCAGTGGGCAGGGTGAGTGGTAAAAGCAGGGGCGAGTGGGCAGAGCGGGGGTGAGTGGGCAGAGCGGGAGTAAATGAGCAGAGCAGGGTCAGTAGGCAGTGTGAGGGGTCAGTGGGCAAAGCATGGTCAGTGGGCAGTGTGAGGGGTAAGTGGGTATAGCATGTTCAGTGGGCAGTGTGAGGCGTGAGTGGGCAGTGTGAGGGGTCAGTGGGCAGAGCAGGGTCAGTGTGAGGGGTGAGAGGGCAGAGCAGGGTCAGTGGGGCATGTGAGGGGTCAGTGGGCAGAGCAGGGTGAGTGGGCAGTGTGAGTGGTCAGTGAGCAGAGCAGGGTCAGTGGGGCGTGTGAGGGGTCAGTGGGCAGAGCAGGGTGAGTGGGCAGTGTGAGTGGTCAGTGAGCAGAGCAGGGTCAGTGGGCAGAGCAGGGTGAGTGGCATTGAGGGGTCAGTGGGCAGAGCATGTTCAGTGTGCAGAGGAGGGTCAGTGGGCAGTGTGAGGGGTCAGTGGGCTGAGCAGGGCGAGTGGGCAGAGCAGGGTCAGTGAGGGGTCAGTGGGGAGAGGATGGTCAGTGGGCAGAGCAGGGTCAGTGTGAGGGGTCAGTGGGCAGTGAGGGGTGAGTGGGCAGAGCAGGATGAGTGGCCAGTGTGAGGGGTCAATGGGCCGAGCAGGGTGAGTGGGCAGAGCATGGTCAGTGGGCATAGTGGGGGTGAGTGGGCAGAGAGGGGGTGAGTGGGGGTGAGTGGGCAGAGCAGGGTGAGTGGGCAGAGTGGGTGAGGGGGCAGAGTTTGGGGGTGAGTGGGCAGAGTGGGGGTCAGTGGTCAGAGTGGGGGTGAGTGGGCAGAGCAGGGTCAGAGAGAGGGTCAGTGTGCAGAGTGGGGTTGAGGGGGCAGAGAGGGGTTCAGGGGGAAGAGTAGGGGGGTGAGAGTGGTCAGAGTGGGGGTGAGTGGTCAGAGTGGGGGTCAGTGGTCAGAGTGGGGGTCAGTGGTCAGAGTGGGGGTCAGTGGGCAGAGCAGGGACAGAGTGGGGGTCAGTGTGCAGAGTGGGGGTGAGTGGGCAGAGTTGGGGGGTGAGTGGGCAGAGTTGGGGGGTGAGTGGGCAGAGTGAGGGTCAGTGGTCAGAGTGGGGGTGAGTGGGCAGAGTGAGGGTCAGTGGTCAGAGTGGGGGTGAGTGGGCAGGGTCAGAGTGTGGGTCAGTGGTCAGAGTGGGGGTGGGTGGGCAGAGCAGGGTCAGAGTGGGGGTCAGTGGTCAGAGTGGGGGTGAGTGGGCAGAGCAGGGTCAGAGTGGGGGTCAGTGGTCAGAGTGGGGGTGAGTGGGCAGAGCAGGGTCAGAGAGAGGGTCAGTGTGCAGAGTGGGGGTGAGGGGGCAGAGAGGGGTTCAGGGGGAAGAGTAGGGGGGTGAGTGGTCAGAGTGGGGGTGAGTGGTCAGAGTGGGGGTCAGTGGTCAGAGTGGGGGTCAGTGGTCAGAGTGGGGGGTCAGTGGGCAGAGCAGGGACAGAGTGGGGGTCAGTGTGCAGAGTGGGGGTGAGTGGGCAGAGTTGGGGGGTGAGTGGGCAGAGTTGGGGGGTGAGTGGGCAGAGTTGGGGGGTGAGTGGGCAGAGTGAGGGTCAGTGGTCAGAGTGGGGGTGAGTGGGCAGAGTGAGGGTCAGTGGTCAGAGTGGGGGTGAGTGGGCAGGGTCAGAGTGTGGGTCAGTGGTCAGAGTGGGGGTGGGTGGGCAGAGCAGGTCAGAGTGGGGGTCAGTGGTCAGAGTGGGGTGTGAGTGGGCAGAGCAGGGTCAGGGTCAGAGTGGGGGTCAGTGGTCAGAGTGGGGGTCAGTGGTCAGAGTGGGGGTGAGTGGGCAGAGCAGGGTCAGAGAGAGGGTCAGTGTGCAGAGTGGGGGTGAGGGGGCAGAGAGGGGTTCAGGGGGAAGAGTAGGGGGGTGAGTGGGCAGAGTTTGGGGGTCAGTGGTCAGAGTGGGGGTCAGTGGTCAGAGTGGGGGTCAGTGGTCAGAGTGGGGGGTCAGTGGGCAGAGCAGGGACAGAGTGGGGGTCAGTGTGCAGAGTGGGGGTGAGGGGGGCAGAGAGGGGGTGAGGGGGGCAGAGTTGGGGAGTGAGTGGGCAGAGTTGGGGGGTGAGTGGGCAGAGTGAGGGTCAGTGGTCAGAGTGGGGGTGAGTGGGCAGGGTCAGAGTGTGGGTCAGTGGTCAGAGTGGGGGTGGGTGGGCAGAGCAGGGTCAGAGTGGGGGTCAGTGGTCAGAGTGGGGGTGAGTGGGCAGAGCAGGGTCAGGGTCAGAGTGGGGGTCAGTGGTCAGAGTGGGGGTGAGTGGGCAGAGCAGGGTCAGGGTCAGAGTGGGGGTCAGTGGGCAGATCGTGGGTCAGTGTGCAGCGCAGGGGGATGAATAGGCAGAGGAAGTTAGATCGGGACAGGACCTTTGATGACGTCACGGTCATGTGATCTGTGACTCCACCCATCATCGTGACGTCATCAAAGGTCCTCAAGCAGGATGAAGAGAGATCGCGTGTGGTTGGAGGGAGCTGTGGTAAGGGGGGGGGGGTGACCGGACAGTGGAGGGGGTCTGTGCTGAGAGGCGGGGGGTGACCGGAGAGTGGAGGGGGGCGATCGGGTAGCGGAGGGGCAGTGGTGATAGGCTGGGGGTGACCGGACAGTGGAGGGCGGCTATGGTGACAGGCAGGGGGCTGATGGGGCAGCGGGGGGAAGGCAGTGGAGGATGGCTATGGTGACAGGCAGGGGGTGATGGGGCAGCGGGGGCTGTGTGCAGGGCCGGTGACGGGATAACGGCGAGTGGTGGCGCTTTAGCGCCCACTGCGAGGCGCTGTGCCATTTTGACAGCGGCTCGCGGTGAGCGCTACGCGCTCACCGCTCGTGGGTCTGCTACTTCCGTTTCCGGTCTTTGTCACAGGAGGGAGGCCGTCACGGAAGTTGAGCGGATAGACCGGAAGTGGCCTTCGGGTTTTATATATAAGAAAAATTTAAACAGCGGTTACACTTTAACATCACACCACTGCTCTCAAAGGTTCAGACCAAGATGGCCGTAAAGGCTTGAATGAAGGTTTAGTCTCTTCAGCGATGAGGCCTGCTTTTGTCTTCGATGCAATGATAGTCGGAGTTTGATATGAAAACCTTGTGGACATTACTATGAATAAACTATCACAAAGGGACATTAAAGTGTCCCAGGATCTGTTTTTCATCAGAAAAATTCCAGGCTTCATGTTGTTCGGGCTACCATGAGCAGCTTGCGTAGCCCAAATGAGCTACCATTTGAGACGTCATTGGTAGGAAATTGCAAATGGAGCTGGCAGTAGTGGATCTTGATGATTTACTCAAGTGTATTCAGAACATTCCTTATGGTGGTTTCACACTGATGTATGCAAACGCAGCGCACAGACCGCAGCCAAACGCTTGCGCACATGCGTTCCTATGTTTAACATGGGAACGCATGTGCCTTCGTTTGGCTACGTTCGGTTGCGTTTGCGTTCGCATGCGCAGAATTTGTGCGCCCTCCGAACGCAGCTTATTGCATTTTTTGTGCGTTCGCGTTTGCTTGTTTTATTTGCAAGCGGCCACAAACCATGCATTGAAATCAATGCATCGGCAGTGTCCTCCGAATGATAGTGCAGGAGAACGCTGCAGATTACATTGAAATCTCTCCTGGTGGCCGCCGCTGATCAGCGTCTGCGTGCCATACGCATGCAGACACAAACGCCAGTGTGAAACCAGCCTAAGACAAGCATTTATAACCTCAAGGATAACAGACAAGGCTTGTAGTTGTGTGCTTGGTGCCTATACTTTACAATTAATAATTTGAGATATTTTGAAAATGTTGTTTCTCTTTTGTCATCTTTTCCATATTATGTTAATGTTTATCCATCCTGTGATTTACATAACTCTGACTTCTCCTTCTTGCTGTTGCAATCTCAATAACAATGGGTGTGTATGTGTATATGTACAGTGCCTTTTGAAAGTATTTGGCCACCTTGAACTTTTCAACCTTTTGCCACGTTCCAGGCTTCAAACATAAAGATATAATTCTAATATTTTTGTGAAGAATAAAAAACATGTGGAACACAATTGTGAGTGGAATGAAATTTATTGGATATTGTAAACTTTTTTAACAAATAAATAACTGAAAAGTAGGACGTGCAATATTAATCGGTCCCCTTGAGTTAATACTTTGTAGCGCCACCTTTTGCTGTGATTACAGCTGCAAGTCGCTTAGGGTTTGTCTCTTATCAGTTTTGCACATCGAGAGACTGAAATTCTTGTCCATTCTTCCTTGCAAAACATCTCGAGTTCAGTGAGGTTGGATGGAGAGCGTTTGTGAACAGCAATTTTCAGCTCTTTCCACAGATTCCCGATTGGATTCAGGTCTGGACTGTGACTTGGCCATTCTAACACCTAGATACGTTTATTTTTGAACCATTCCATTGTAGATTTTGCTTTATGTTTGGGATCATTGTCTTGTTGGAAGATTATTCTCCGTCCCAGTCTCAGGTCTTTTTCAGACTCCAAACAGGTTTTCTTCCAGAATGGTCCTGTATTTGGCTCCGTCCATCTTCCCATCAATTTAACCATCTTCCCTGTCCCTGCTGAAGAAAAGCAGGTCCAAACCATGATGCTGTCACCACCATGTTTGACAGTGGGGATGGTGTTTTGAGGGGGGTGAGCTATGTTGTTTTTACGCCAAACATATCGTTTTGCATTGTGAATAAAAAGTTCGATTTTGGATTCATCTGACAAGAGCACCTTATTCCACATGTTTGGTGTCTCACAGGTGGCTTGTGGCAAACTTCAAACGAGACGTTTTAAGGATATCTTTGAGAAATGGCTTTCTTCTTGCCACTCTTCCATAAAGGACAGATTTGTGCAGTGTACGACTGATTGTTGTCCTATGGACAGACTCTCCCAACTCAGCTGTAGATCTCTGCAGTTCATCCAGAGTGATCATGGGCCTTTTGGCTGCATCTCTGATCAGTCTTCTCCTTGTTCGAGGTGAAAGTTTAGAGGGACAGCCAGGTCTTGGTAGATTTGCAGTGGTCTGATACTCCTTCCATTTCAATATGATCGCTTGCACAGTGCTCCTTGAGATGTTTAAAACTTGGGAAATCTTTTTGTTTTCAAATCCGACTTTAAACTTCACCACAACAGTATCTCGGACCTGCCTGGTGTGTTCCTTGGTCTTCATGATGCTCTCTGCACTTGAAACAGAATCCTGAGACTATCACAGAGCTGGTGCATTTATACGGAGACGTGATTACACACAGGTGGATTCTATTTATCATTACCAGTAATTTAGGACAACATTGGATCATTCAGAGATCCACACTGAACTTCTGGAGTGAGTTTGCTGCACTGAAAGTAAATGGGCCGAATAATATTGCACGCCTCACTTTTTAGTTTTTTATTTGTTAAAAGAGTTTAAAATATCCCAAAAATTTTGTACCACTTCACGATTGTGTCCCACTTGTTCTTGATTGTTTACAAAAAAATAAGAATTTATATCTTTATGTTTGAAGCCTGAAATGTGGCAAAAGGTTGAAAAGTTCAAGGGGGCCAAATATTTTCACAACACACTGTATATGTATATATTGTGAGGTAGCGCTTGCCGAGGGTATTAGGGGATACTCTTTTGGCAGCAGAAGTAAAGCACATAGGAACAGTCTCACGTTGAAATCAGTTCAGCTGGTTTATTAACAACCATAAACCGCTATAGCATAGTTCATATAAATCGCCAGAACAAATTATAACCACTGGTCTGTTCCAAGGGCAGGTGAGCCAACATGGCATATCACACTTAGTCCATTATAGTGTCCACTCACCTTTTAGTCCACTGTTCAAAAAGCTGCCTCTCTAAGATCACAGACTCCTGTCTGTTCCAGACCCTTAGGCTCCTGTTCCAGACTTTAGGCTCCTGAACTCAAATATCCATCCCAGATTCTCTAGCTGTGGTCTCCAGCCCTTGTGCCTTCCAGGAACACCTGCTTCCCAGCACCAAGAGACACTGTCTCCTGACCCTGTGTCTCCAGGAGGATGGTAACTCCAGCCACTTCCAAACACACAGAGACATTGCTTGCATCAGAGACTTTGACCAAGGAGGAGTCCTATTATTACAGATGTAACACACCTATGAGGAGGTACGTGGATGGACCGTCCTGTCCATAACTTCCTGACCATCTTTAAATCCTGCCCATATCATATAAAGGCTTTTGGAACATTAAGTGCCAGCAAAAACTCTGGATTTAGATCACAGCAGACCTCTGTCTGTGCAATACATACCTGTCATGCATAGAATTGCCATTATATCTCACTATATATAAAATGTGCATATGTGTTTATGTATATGTAGATATATATGCCTATATTTATCTATATACTGTATTCTTTGGATTTTTTTATCGAGGTGGGTTGTGACGGTGGCGTAGTGGAGTTACAGGAGGCAGGATTGGCAGTGGGGCAATGATGCGGGTCCGGAGCTGTTGTCGTGGTGTGCGGTGGCTTTTGGCGGCCGCCTTTGCTTTTCCCTTTTCCCGGTTCTGGTAAGCAATTTTTGCCTGTCTTTACTGCGATGGACCTCAAGAGAATGACAGTGGAGGTGGCGCATGCACACATTGAGATCTCAGAGAGCCGAAATGTCAATCTGTGCTGCCTCCGCAGCCATTTTCTTTAAGTCCATGCCGGAACCAGGTAAAGCAATGACGCCTGCTGTACACCACCACACACTGCTGCAACAGATCTGCACCTGCATCATTGCCCCACTGCCAACATCCATCGGCAACCATGCCTCCTGTAACTGCACTACACTACTGCTACAATCCCCCTCTGTAAGCAATGGTTGGGGCTATGTACCAGGATGGGGATCATATATACTGATTGTAAGATGGACACTGGCATTATAAGACAGAGACCATTTAACATTAAAAATTATTTATTTTTCCCTTTGCCTTCCTAAAATTTGGGGTGCGTCTTTTAATCTGGTGACACACTTACTGAGACACTTTATTTTAATTTAGAGCAGTCTGATAGTGTTGATACCTTTTCATCCATAAGCTCATTTTGGATCTACAGTGTACATTCAGATGTAGAATGATAATTCTGTCTGTAGTGTCAGGATGTCAGTATGTAGAATGGATCACTATTAAGCAAACACAATGCAGGAATATTTTCTGACCCCGTTGTTTCCCGTGTATGCTGTGTGTAGTTCACTGCCGGTTTGATAAATGACCCTATAAATGTTTTTATTTCTCAAGGCATCCTTCAGTGGATTTTCAGAAGCCGTTTTCATTCCTAGTTGGGTTTAAAGAAAAACATGACCTTTCAGACTTCTCCTATCAGAATTTATAATTTTGCATCTGTAAGCCCCCGCAAATACTGGGAATTGCAGCTCTGTAATTAATATGCTCAGAGGAGATACAATTTGCCCGTCTACTTATCTCAAGGTCATGGTCTAAGTGACAGAGATGGTAAAACATTAACTTACTACTTCATCCTGATTGTATATCCTTTTTTTCCTATTGTATAGCTTAGTGCTGTGGTTTTGGAGAGTCATTATAGATTTGTGGTCTTCTGTGTTGATGTGCAGCATTATTGGAGCATTACATCATACATTTTAGGATTCATTTACCATCTGTAAGTCTTTTGCATTTTCTTACTAAATGCAAATTGCATAAATCTTGCTTGTTAGTGTTTACTTTTGCCAACAGAGATATTTCAGATTGGAAAGAACGCGTTGCTTCTGCTTCTGCTTTGTTCTGTCTTCATGTCTGAAAACGCTGCTTGATTTTTTTTTTTTTGGCAAGGTGCATATTATCACACAATCCGCTCATTTCCAGTAATGGATTCTAGAAGCAGAAGAAAAGTTTGCCTCTTAATGTTTTTTTATGAGGCATTTAAAAGTCCTATGGCTCTAACATGATATTTAATGTCGGCTTTTTCTTTTTGCTTTGCGGAATGCTTTTTGTCAGCGTGTCAGAGCCTCTCCTGGTATGTGATGGGGACCTGGTGCACATATACACCTTTTCAGTTCCACAGGGATAGGGCCAGATGGAAGAATTTGATTATCCAGCAGTAGAGGACCAACTGTTCAGTTGGATACAGAACCGGGAGAAAAGGGTTGAAGAGATCGAAAATGGCTGTTGTATGAGAAGCCAACAGTTTCCGAAGGGAACCAGGCAGGCACTGAGGTGTAGTAATGCAGAATCTCTTCCAAGTACCAGCTGGGGCTTTCAGAATCAGCTATCCCCATAGCAGACACTCTGCAGGCTCCAAGCAGCTTGACTTCACCATATGTGGAACTTTTTATTCCACATCTCCCTCCCTAGAGTCCTGGGCTACAGGGAGCCCAAAGCAGGTGAATTGCTCATAATGCAGAGCAGTAAATCACTGGGTTAACATGGGAAGTCTGGATAGGGGAAATAGATGTGCAGGAGAATACTTTGGACTCAGAACGCTGGAGTCATTATCAAAAGTAGCGAAAATGAGCTACTGGCTATAGCACTCAGCTATAATATCGCCCCTATTGTCTGCCCCGTCCTACAGACGTGACCTTCATTCCAGTCCCCATGTAAAATATTTGCAGCAGCGATACATCTGTCCGGCATGTTAAACTGCTAACTGTACATTTTATATTGTTGAAGAAGTGTATCGTGAACTACAGATGGCATTGGACTGTAATACAATTGATGATTTCTGGCACAGAGATTCCTGCATTCTCATTTCACGACAGAAAACAGTGCATCCCGGCCAGTCGCTGGAATCATTAGAAAGGAACTTGGAAATTGTTTTTTTTTTCCGTTCTCATTCAGACATGCAGAGCTCATTGAAGTGGATTGCTGTTCCCTTATTAGTGGAAATTGTACATTATCCAGGCGTGTGTAAATTAAAGGGGATTTTCATCGAGTAGTAACTCTGCTGTCGCTCTAATACAGCAGACTTGTACCCGTTTATTATGCCTCGCCTATGTATACACATACCTGAATAATAAAAGTCAAGGTCCTGTCCATGCGGTGCTCCCTTGGCTGCTGTAATGTCTTTCATTGTTGCTTATGCAGCTCTCTAAGCTTATTGATGGGGGCCCAGAACAACATGAAGGGAGCAGTAAACATCATCAAGGAAAAAGAAAATAACAGCGCTTTCTTATTTTTATCCTTATAAATAGGAGACCCAAAAAGTGCAATTGGGCTATATCTAAGAGGTGTATGAAAAGTAATGAGCGAGGACTTGATCACCTGGGTGGGTTGTGCGAGACCCAACCACTATTGTAGCATAATATGGCAACCCAAGAGATATGAACTATGCTTCAGTGGAGAAAGAGGGTTAAGACCACACTGCAATTGAAGGAAATGTTTCTTCTATGTGTTTCAAAGATTAACTCATTCCTCAGGACAATCACCATTAAAGCATTACCATATTTTTATACTTAGTATATTTTTTGAAAAGAGCAAGTTTTCATTGATAAAATAAAAATGCTAGTAATATTAGTAGTAATTATTACTATTTAAATGACACATGAAGATGAAAAGGTACGGTAAGTCCAGCTTCCAGATATGGTGAATATCAAAAATATATAACATTCTCAGAGTGATACAGTACATAGAATTAGGCGTGACAAGGAACGCAGCGTGTTTGAAACGCGTTGCCGTGTGTGGCTTTTTTTGCTATCTCTACCACATGAACCTCATTTCTATGTACTGTATCATTTTACCGGACCTCTGAAAATGTAAAACATTTTTGATATTCATCATATCCAGAAGCTGGACTTGTCTTTTCTTCTTCTTTGGATTTCTTGGCAGAGTCAGGATGCCAGTCTGTGAATTCTGGATCCATTTTCATACGATGAGTTGGAGGTTTCCTTACCCCTGTTCCTTACGATCAGGCTTCCCCATTGTATTTGTTCCCCCCCAGTGTTTCCCCAGTCTGTTATTGTGGGTAGCATGCTGGACATCACTGGGGCATGCGTCACTGTCACGCACTGTGCCGAGACGCTTCCAGGTCCACAGCGTGACACAGGATCACAGAGAAACAATATATAGAAGACGTCATTTGGAGCTTTTAAAATTCTATGGAGATGAGTAGGAGGTGATAGAGACAGGACAGTCATTTACTGCAAGTTCTCCAGAAACAACTGTTAGGCTACTTTCAGATCAGCATTTTTTCATAATCACAGCAGATCCATCAGATTTTGCCGCATCTGCCACGTAACGGCTGACATGCGGCATGATCCGGCAAGCCCCATTCATCCTCTATGGGGCTTGCGGTCCGGTGCGGCAAGTGTGATTTTGCCGGATCTGGCACTTGCGGCACTTGTGGCCATGCATAAAAAACACGTTTTTTTGCGCGGCCACAAATGCCAGATTTGAGCCGGCAAAATCCACACTTGCCGCACCAGACCACAAGCCCAATATATAAAATGAATGGGGCTTGCTGGATTCATGCTGCAAGTCAGCCGTTACGTGGCAGATGCGGCAAAATCTGACAAGCCTGCCGCAATTTTGAAAAAACACTGATGTGAAATGTTTCTTAGGCTACTTTCAGATCAGCGTTCTCAGCATCTGTGGCAGATCAGGCAGTTTTACCTGATCTGCCGGATGCCAGAACACTTGAGGCAAGACTGTGTTCCACCTAATGCATTCCCTATGGGACTTATGGACATGTGCGGCACTTGTGTTTTTGCTGCGATCTGGACCAGTCAGGCACTTGCGGCAATGGACAAAAAAAACGCAGCTAGCAGCGTTTTTTCAACTGCCGCAAGTGCAAAACTGCAAGTGCCGCACATGTCCTCAAGTCCCATAGGGAATGCAATAGGTGGAACATAGTCTTGCCTCAAGTGTTCTGGCATCCGGCAGATCACGCAAAACTACTGGATCTGCCGCAAATGCTGAGAACCGCTGATGTGAAAGCAGCCTCACATTTCTCCATAGAACATTAAGAGCACTAACTATTATCTCAGTAATGGGAATATCTGTATTTTCTGAAGACTGACTTTACCTATGAATTGAGAATGTTTAGAATGAATGATCAGATCAAGTGGAGAAAGAAGCAGACCTCTCATATACTGTATTACAAAGTTTCTTGTTTTCATATTTTATTAAATAAAAATGGCGATTATGCTTTAATATCTAATTATTGCATTAATGTGACATCATTGGCGTTAGATGTGCCACTTGTTGCTTCAAAAATATCATTCTGCAACATCCTTCCAAAATGGCATTGCATCTCATACAATTAACAGAAGTCTACTCAGTCAAAGGAAACAAACTGGTATATAATATTTCATGTCTTCGTAAAATACACGTAAAATTTTAGCTACTTCTTATATTTTTTTTTTTTATATAAAATTGTCATCCCTTACTGTTCTGAGTGGTAGAGCTAATTGAAACTAAATTCTTGATTAACTGGTTTAGCGGTATATTATAATCAATATTAAAATTAAATACCAACTTACATTAAAATTCTTCTGTAGCAGCTGAGGAATAAAATTTCATTATCGTGCCACCGTTCTCAGTACTATGTACAATGGCCATAAAAAAAAAAGATTTTGCTTCCTGGCCTGAAAACTTCCCATGATTTGTTTATGCCTTAGGGCCTTCCTCCAGCAGCCTACTCCTTATCTTGCTCCTAAAATGATACACCGAATAATGGATTACACTATCTCATTAAACTCCAAATCCTCATACATTTTTTTCAAGGTACAATTTTGTAATAATGGTTGATATGCATGCTTTTAAATGTCATATTTTTCAGGCAGCAGGGTTACCTTGTGACATATAAACATAATATACCCTGCCCCGGGCGTTATATTAAACTTTTCATCAAATGTGAAGCACATAACTAAACTTCTTGTGTTTATTTAAGGATATGCTGAATAGCTTGCAGAGTGGATACTGTACATTTTTTCATTATAGTGAGTATGTATATATGTGTATATATATATATATTATATATATATACTGTGTATGTATATATATATATATATATATATATATATGCGTAAATTTGTATATATATCTATATATCTATATGGATGGATAGATAGATCCACATAATATAAGACACACATATAATAATTGAGTCCTGATACTGAAGTGCCTAGAATAACTTTGGATAGACAACAGGCAGATATCCACTGAAATAAGATTTTATCTTTTATTCTTTTCATACGAAAAGTAAGTTGTCATATTATCAAAAGACAGATTAGGTAGGGTGCATTTGTTACCTAAGAAGGTCCTCTACTTGCTAGAGTCTTATTTTTTTATTTTCTGAATTGCATAAATAATATAATAAGTAATTGTTAATCAATGTCTGGTAAATTTGATTCCCACATTCCCACTTGTCTCATCGGTTTAGTACCACTCTGTCTGGTCTGATGTGACCATTGCTGCTAATCACTGGGTAAGATGTATGTCTTAATGGAGCAGGAAGTCCAGAGACTGGCAGGGGACAGGACCGCATGTGACTTTTGTGGCCAATGACTGGCTGAAGTAGCAGGAAATCCAAAGATCGGTAGGGGACAGGATGGCATGTGGCTTTTTTGGAGAATAACTTGCTTAAGTAGCCAACATGTTCATCCAGATGGAGCAGGAAGTCCAAAGACTGGCAGGGGACAGGATGGCATGTGACTTTTGTTTCCAGTGACTGGCTGAAGTAGTGACATGTCCGTCTGGATAAAGCAGGAAGTCCAGAGACTGGCAGGGTACAGATGGCATGTGACTTTTGTTTCCAGTGACTGGCTGAAGTAGTGACATGTCCATCCAGATAGAGCAGGAAGTCCAGAGACCGGCAGGGGACAGGATGTCATTTGACCTTTGTTTCCAGTGACTGGCTGAAGTAGTGTCATGTCCATCCAGATAGAGCAGAAAGTTCAGAGACCGGCAGGGGACAGGATGTCATTTGACATTTGGTTCCAGTGCTAGCTGAAGTAGTGACATGTCCATCCAGATGGAGCAGTAAGTCCACAGACCAGCAGGGGACAGGATGTCATGTGACTTTTGTTTCCAGTGACTTGCTAAAGTAGTGACATGTCCATCCAGATAGAGCAGGAAGTCTAGAGACCAGCACGGGACAGGATGTCATGTGACTTTTGTTTCTAGTGACTGGCTGAAGTAGTGACATGTCCATCCAGATAGAGCAGGATTCCAGAGACTGGCAAGGGATAGGATGGCATGTGAATTTTGTTTCCAGTTTCTTGCTGAACTAGTCACATGTCCGTCCGGATAGAGCAGAAAGCCCAGTGACCGGCAGGGCACAGGATGTCATGTAACTTTTGTTTCCAGTGACTGGCTGAAATATTCACATGTCCATCTAGATGGAGCAGGAGGTAGAGAAGGTTGGAAAGCATCTGAATAAGGGCAAAGGGAATTAGCACGGTTAATATTTCTTCTTTCATATAATTTCTTTCATGGTACATCATTCTCAGCATGTTTTAATTTAAAGTGGCTGGACAGACCTTGAAAACAGGGCTCTAGTAGGGTTTGTCTATGAGCTGGATCAAATACCAATTCACGCTCTACTGTATTATATGTTGGCCATAGCATTTTTCTGGTCACCATGTAATGCTACATTTCTGCCTACAGAGACAGCCTAGTACATCCCAAATTCAAAGTGATCAGTTAGTTGCTTGGCCTGTTTCAAACTGGAAAGAATTCCATCTAAACTATTGCTTTAGGTAAAGGCATTGATTAATAAATGGACATAATTGTGCATATTGTTAGAGTTAATATGGCCCTTCTTTTTTCCCCTTAAGCTGCTTTCACATTACGATTTTCGGTCATCCGATTGTATCCGTTTCAAAACGGCTACAATCGGATCCGAAATCGGATCCCATGTCCCCCTATGGGAATCAAATCGGATCGGATGTGCCACTATTGGCATCCGATTTTGGCAAGATCGCAGCCTACTTCGATTTTGTGTCCGTGACTCAAATCGGACAGCATCGGATCAGTGCTGATCCGAGTGCCCACAAAATGTGAGCCTATGGACATCGGATCCGAGTTCACCTCGGATCCGATGTCGGCTCTGTATTCCCTGTCTCTCCCTGCTGCTGTTTCCTTCATCTTCTTCCCCCACTATTCTATTCTGACCCCCTGCTATTCTATGCTGTCTCCCTGCTCCTCTATCCTGATCTAATCCCTATCCTGTCCCCTGTTCTCTTCCCTGTGTGTTAAAAAAAAAAAACTCCTCCCGGAGGATTCATCACCTGTCACCGGCTCCCAGGATGCGACACCATCAGGGCTAAAGGACCTGTGATGATGTCACAGAGCCGGTCACATGACAGGTCAGCTGACCGGCTATCTGACATTACCACAGGCCCTTGAGCCCCGATGGTGTCGCATCCTGGGAGCCGGTGACAAGGTGATGTATCCTCCGGGAGGAGTTTTGTTTTTTTTTAACCCACAGGGAAGAGAACAGGGGACAGGATAGGGATTAGATCAGGATAGAGGAGTGGGGGGGACAGAATAGAATAGCGAGAGGGACAGCATAGAATAGCGGGGGGAAGAAGATGGAGGAGGCAGCGGCAGGGAGAGACAGGGGACCGCAGGACCCACACAGACCCTGCATAGAATCGGATCGAATGGCTATTTGCCATTCGATTGCAGGGATCCATGTGGATTCGTGCCTGTCTGTGGGATACTCCTTCAAACTCGGAACCCACGGACAGGCAGTAAATCGTAATGTGAAAGCACCCTTACTGCCTACATGCAAATATCTTGAGTAAAATAACAGTGATTTGTAAACAGAAGCATTAAATGTCTGCCAGCTTCAGAATGCCATGTAATATGCTAAATGTAAACTTCACCTCTTATCTGCAAAGCATCAAATTATAGTAATCCAGAAGTAGGTTCTCGGATTATCAAACTGCAGGAGGTATGATTGTATATAGATCCTTGCTTTATTTCTAAGCAAAGTAATGTCTGTTTAAAGCTTAGAGGGAATTTAACATGATTTCACATCTTAGACTATTTATATGCACATGTCGCTCTTTCAAAGACAAGTCCAGTAATGCCATTACATGGCCATTCCTTCCTCCACTATTGAGAAATTGGTGTTTTCATTGATATGCAAATGATGCTGAAGAACTAATTGTAGATCTGTAGCCTCTGTCATTCCAGCTCTATTCCTCCACCCACCACCACCTCCTCCTGCTTGACTGATGGTTTATTTGCCTGACATAACACAGCATAGAGGCTATTAGCTAAGCAGGAGGAGACGGCGCTGAGTGGGAAATAGAGCTGGAGTGACAGAGGCTTCAGATCTACCACAGCCAGTTGTGGATCAATTTAAATGCTGATTTCTCAGTAATGGAGAAGTGGATTGGCCATGTAAAGGTATTGCTGATCTTGTCTTTGAGAGACCCACATATGCATATAAATAGTTTTAAGAGTGAAATCCTGCTGACAGATTCTCTTAAATAAGTGATAAAAAAAAGGTTACAATTGATTTAGAAATGTCCCATGGTCTGTGGTTGTTATTAGCACTATTCAGGTGAAATGTTAAAAGGTGTCCAATACCCTTCTGGAAAACCTGGTTTTGTTGGACATGAACAATTTGTTGTGTGTTTCTCACATTCTAGAGCCATAACATTTTTTTCCAGCAATTTGGGTGTATAAATAAAGAGTTTTAGTGGAATCAGTTGTATATTTTAGTATTATTTTAGTTTAGTATTTTTTTTGTTGTGAGGGATGAAAAAAATAGAATTTACTGTGCGTCATTATACCTTTAGGCCTTGGGCCCACGCTCAAAAAGTGATGCAGAATTTTCTGCACCAAATCTGCATCTGTTTTTGCAGAATTACACAACAAAAATGTATTTGTCTTTGCTGTGTAATTCCTGCTTTTTTTGGTGCAGAAAATTCTGCATGCGTCCTTGTGAGCGCTCAGCTGTGCCTGCCATGTTCAGCCTGAGCACTGCTTCAATTATAGAAAAGCGTTTATCTTAGGTACTCCAGGCATTTCCTGGTTCCAGTTGTGTCACAACCCCATGTGGGTCATCCACGTAGGGTGTTAAGCGGATGAAACCAGGAAGTGCCTGGAGTATGGTAGGGCAAACGCCGTACTACAGTTGAGATACTGCAGATTTTTATGGATCAAATATCCGTAAAAATCTACACCTAATCCGCTGCACTAAAAAATGTCGACGTCGCACAGCACACCCAGAGTCACATTGACTTTATTGGCTGGCCAATATAACATGTTGCACATTTTCAAATACGCTGTAAAAATGTGCAGCAAATGCACTAGCGTGGGTTTGGGGCCTTACTATGTATGATGCTACTAATGTGTTAATAGCAAATATGTATGTGTATTCATTATGGTGACTTAAAAAAGAAAGATAATGGTATCTTTGGTAACCCATTGTTCCCTTGAAATTGTGTTGTGGGAGGAACATGGGTTGATGGTGGGAACCCTCCTCCCTCTGTCAAACGTCTTACATACCGCAGTTACTGCTGAATCAACTGTTAAACTGCTGGAATCAAAGTTATCTTCTATGAAAAGTTTAGACAAGAATCCTGCTTTGTATAAAAGCTGTAGTCCAGCAGATATCCCACAGGCAGTGTGACAATGCCCATATGATCAGAGCACTTCAATGGTAGGGTGTAGATCTTTGGAGAACTCCTACTTTCTCAGTGGCAATATGGTACAGGTCATTAAGAAGGTAAAAATTCTGTATAGTGTAACACTTGTACATGCAAAGAGTTCCCACAATACATCTAGAGCTTAAGGGGATGCATTTTATACCTTCCTGTTAAAAAAAGGCCATTTGGAATTACATTGTGAGCTCCTGAAATAATTTTAAAGAGACTTTGTCAGCACAGAATTGACTGTTCATACCAAGTACAGGCACTCGGTGCACATGGGCATGGCAGAGCATTTAGGTGCACCTTCCCACCTGATTGTTTTCCTTCTATCTCCACCTCTTCCCTCTTCTTTGATTGAGAGCTGTGGCTTCATAGAGCCAGACAAGGATATAGATAGTTAGAAAACAAGTAGGTGTGAAGCTGCACATAAATGTTTGGCCCCGTTGTAATGTACCAAGCTCCTGTAGTTGGTTTGAACAGTCATTCTGTGCTGACAGAGTCCTTTTAAATGGAACCTGTCACCTAGTTTAGTCCTGCTAACCTATCACTACCTGTCCCTGCAGATTCCTACTACATTACTAATCATACCTGTCTGATCTAAATGTGCATTATAGAAGTGCATAGAAGCTATTTATAAACTTACATGTCCACCATTGTGTGGGCGTTCCTGGATGGCTGGCCATCAGGTGGGCAGTCCCTCTGGGTCCACTTTCCCCCCACCTCACTGCTTCAATCATGCCCCAGTGGGCGTGAGCATTCATTCAGGAGTGCGCACCTTATTTAAAATTCCTTCCTTCTTCTTCCGGGTATGATGTGCTGCTGGCAGCTGTGGCGCATCATTTGCGGTCCTGCGCAGTGTCGTAGGTGTATTTGGCGTACAGGCTGGCTCCGGAATGCACACTGCTCATGGTCCGAAGCCAGCCGGTACGCCAATACACCCACCACACAGGTGCAGGACCGAAAATGACACTGGGCCACCAGTGTGTCATACCCGGAAGAAGAGGCAGGAAGGGCGGGTAGAGCGGACCTGGAGAGACTGCCCACCTGACAGCCAGCCATCTAGGAACACCCACACGACATTGGACATGTAAGTTTATAAATCGCTTTTTGGCACTTTTACAATGCACATTTAGATCAGACAGGGATGGTTAGTAATGTAGTAGGGAGCTGCAGAAAACAGATAGTGATAGGTTGAGGGGGCTAAACTAGGTGACAGATACCCTTTAGGTTTTTAGTTCATGTGTTTATGGGCATAACTTTATTAAAAATTACTAAATTGTAAAATGCATTCTGCCGTGTACGTGATCCTTTGTTCATGTTGGTATACTATGCTCAGTTGTGGTCTACATTGTAGGATGAGAGTGGATAAGAGGTAAGAAGAGCAGACGTGTTTCTAAGGAGCAGGCTCCCTGTCACCTCTCCGGATAATTGAAGCCAATGGATTATAAATAATGCAGCTTTCATGTCTTTTGTATCAGAATTGTAGAAAGAAAATTCTACTAGTCCTGGCATAAAAAGGATGTCTTTATCCTGGAGTTTTATTATACAATTGTACATGAAAAGAAATACATTATTGTGTTCCTACAGACAATAGAAACAACAACTGTAAAAGATTTTGTACTGCTGCAAACCCTGTGGCATTCACTGATTTAAAGCGTTAAAAAAGAAATAGCCAGAAAAAAAAAGTCTTCTTAAAACAAGCTCAGTTGTTACCCAGGAGCTCCTACCAAGCAACCTATGTTTGTGAACCTTATTATTTGATTTAGAAGTGTCCTTTACCTTTCATAGCTGCAAAGCCCCAATTCCCGGCAGGCCCCGGATTTCATCTCTATTGCTCTGTCTCCCTGTTCTGTGGAAGTTTCTGCTAAAGAAGACTCCGTCTAGTTTCTCATATAAAAACTATCTGGTATAAATTTCAGGTTAGTTGTTGCTTTACCTGCCGGCAGCTAAACTAGATGTTTATGTGCACCCAAATCTAATAGTGTCTTTATTTAAAGTGATGGGTCATCTGTGCTCCATTACTGCATTATGCAACTCTCAAATATACTTCTGTTACCCAAATATCTCTGTTTTTGCCCTATGTTTAGTGTGTACGGTTAAAATGGAGAGATAAAAGGCGCACCATAGGATTACCCAAATATGAAGTTGATTATGAGACTTACCGAGAGTCGCTCACCGTGTATGGTTGTGAAGACACAACCACTATAATCCTTTAAAATCAAAATAACAACTGCTGCAGTCCCCGGCATCACAGAACAATTTGTAGTAGGGGCTGAACACCATGCTGTCTTGGGAATAAAGGCTCTCAGAGAAGTGAATATTATCAAATGTTGTGATTTATTTTGCTACGCGTTTCGGAGCCCTGCTCCTCCTTCAGGCAAATCACAAATGTTCATCTGAAGGTCACAAACTAGAAGGTATATGTACAGGTCTGGATGAATAAATTAGTCAACTGGTGCATTATTTTGCTTGAAAAAAACGTGAAATGATGCACGAGCTGACCAACCCTTTCCTGTGCGCCAATTTTGAATGTCCGTTCTTCCAGACCTGTATAGATGTCTTCTGGTTTTTAACCTTCAGATGTACATTTGTGGTGTGCCTGAAGAAGGAGCAGGACTCCGAAACACGTAACAAAATAAATCACGATATTTGATGATAATGAGGTGCAGGGGTTGCGATCGCACCCGGGCCCTGCAGCCTAGGGGGGCTCCAAAAGTCCCTTTGGCCTATAGAAAAAGACTAATACTATTAAAGATTTGCAATAATTGAGGGCCCCGTTGGAGCGTTCGCATCGGGGCCCCTGGGCCTGATGTTACGCCTCTGATAGCAGTGGTTTATTCCTACCACAGTGCAGTGTTTAACCTTTTCTATTCCTACTACAAACTGTAGTGTCTACGGTGAAAAGGTTCCCCGGGGCTCTATTGTCAGACCAATTTAAAAAAAAAAAGTCCTTTTTACTTCCATATAGCTGGCAGACTACACCCTTCCATCTTGCAACTATCTGTTAAATAACGCACTTATTAACTGAAAGCCTATGGGTGCCGGATTTCACTGTTAGCATCTATCAGAGCCTCCATTTAACATATACAATGTGAGTTCTTCCCAGTGTATCTTTTAGGGCTTGGACACACTGGCATGAAAATTGGACGAGTGCAATGCGAGAAAATCTCACATTGCACTCGGACCAATGTTACTGAATGAGTCAGAACAGATTACGGTAACCTGTGTCATCCGCTTTTTTCTCATCCAGATTCAGAATGAAAAAAAAGTTGCAACATGCTGCAACAGTATGCGATTTTCGCACGAGACTCGCCAACGCCATCAATGCGTGCGCCAAAATTATGGACAGCACACAGACCATCCTAGACGCATCTGTTTTCTTAACTGATACATTATCATTCTGTAGCTGAGAACACTGTAAAATGTTCCTGTAAATGATTATACAGTAATAGCTGCTGAGAATAAAAACGCATTGCACATGGACAGTAGATGGGTGTCACACGGACACCGCTCGAAAGTTATCTGAGAAAAAAAATCGCACACTCGCATAGCAGTTGCATGCCACACGAATCAAAAAACGGATGTCGCTCGTCCGACTCTCCTGGATGAGAAACGGATTGATTTTTTAAATGCCAGTGTGTTCCCACCCTAAAAGCATCCATCCAGTGGGATTTTTTTCAGTTTTGGAGTGGTGCTTTAAATGTAAGTCTTTCTCCCAGTCTTATACTTGCCCTCCAGCAGTTTCATCCTTTCTTGGCATCGCTCTTGCCCTGCTGGTGCCATCTTGTGCCCGTAAATTCTGACTGTCTGGAAGTCAGAAGTTACATCACAAGTTCCTGATGCATCTCTATGAGAGCCAGAACAAAACTCTCATACAGTTGTATTGATTTGTGATCTCCGGCGTGCTCCATGAAACAATGGAGCTGCCGGCAGGTCACACTTTGTCGGCAAAGGATTGTCGATGGAAACAGATGAAGACTGCAGCAGATGTGGCCCACTGAGGACAATGGACCTACATTTAAAGCATCACTTCAATGCAGAAATAAAAAAAAAGCTGGAGTGGTGCTTTATATAGAGGTAATGAAACATGGCATAAACATAGCCTACTAATGAAATTCCCAAACAGACAAATACATTTTCTTTGTTACTACAATGGACTTTTTTACCATTTGTTCTTACACATATGTGACTCTTTCGTTCATTTTAAAGTGATTTACCATTTACATAAAATTCCTGTTCTCTGGTGAAGTTTGATCTAAAAAAAACTGGGTGCTTCGCTCAGACTTCAACACTGCTTCTGGTGTCTGTCTTTTGTTGGCAGAGCCTATGTCATGTCGACAGTGCTGTGGCCAATCAGTAAGTTCAGCAATTCATGCCGTCTACTCAAGCAGACCCTCTGATTGGCTGCAGTGCTATCAATAAAACTTCATTGCTGCAGTTAATGATTAACATCAAGCAGTGACGGAGAATCACCGCTGGCTCTAAGTGAAAGCACCACTGAATGCAGCGTGTATGCTGCATTCAGAGAAGGGGTCTCCCACGTCACCCACATACAGTCTACTCCATTGCACTCCTTCGCACGCGCACTTCTATCCTTTGTCCTTTTCCTGCGCCTTACAGTATTTTGCTCTGCCCTCAGCAGAAGTGTGCATGCACAGGAGCACAAAGGAGAAGACTGTGTGGGTGATGTAGGATAGATTATCCAAATGAAGCAGAGAAGGATGAATACGATCACAAGAAGATAGAATGTCTGATCAGTAGTGTCTGATCATGGCTGTGACTATTTTACATGCCACATACAGTATTACGTAAATATACGGTTACTTTTTCATCACAAAATACCGTCAGGGAGGCTTCTGATTGGCTCCCTATTTGTTCTGCAACAGGACAACAGCCCCAAACATATAGCCAGTATCATTAATAACTATCTTCAAAGTAAAGAAGAGCAAGAGTCTTCAAAGTAATGATCCGCCTCACAGATCCCTGATCTCAACATCATCCAGTCTGTCTCGGATTACATGAAGACAGAAGGATTTGTACTAGACTCCTACACAGATCTGTGGTTAATTCTCCAAAATGTTTGGATCCTTCCTGATGAATTTCTACAAAAACTGTGTGCAGGTGTAACTAGAAGACTTCATGCTGTTCTGAAGGCAAATGGTGGTCACACCAAATATTGATTTGATCTAAATCCATTTAGCATTTTGTTATTTAATAAAAATTAAATAATAACCATGGCTGTGAAGTTGGTGTTCATTTTGGTGGAGTTGGAATTGGTATAAAATGTATATACCAACTCCTAAAGCATATAATGAATTTGGTACAGTAGTTCAATACAGAATGTGTTAAATATTATTATGAATTATTATGTTCTATCACAATATCTTGATTATTGTATCATAATAATGATTAAAGACTAATGTTCTCATTGTACTACAATAAAATTAAATTAAACGAGCTATATATGAGGAGGCTAAGTCTGGAGTTTGAGTCGTGAAGTCAGATTATGAGTCAGGAGTCGTGGAGTCTGAGCCATGAGGTCAGGAGTCGTGAAGTCTGAGTCATGAGGTTGAGAGTCATGGAGTCTGAGTCAAGAGTTTGGGAGTCGTGGAGTCTGAGTCATTGAGTATGAGTTGTGAAGTCTGAGTCATGAGGTCGGAGTCGTGGAGTCTGAGTCATGAGGTCAGGAGTCGTGAAGTCTGAGTCATGAGGTTGAGAGTCATGGAGTCTGAGTCGTGGAGTATGAGTCATGGAGTCTGAGTCATGATATCAGGAGTCGGGAAGTTTGAGTCATGAGGTTGGGAGTTGTGGAGTCTGAGTCATGGAGTATGAGTTGTGAAGTCTGAGTCTTGAGGTCGGGAGTCGTGGAGTCTGAGTCATGAGATTGGGAGTTGTAGAGTCTGAGTCATGGAGTATGAGTTATGAAGTCGTTGAGTCATGAGGTCGGGAGTCGTGGTGTATGAGTCATGGAGTCTGAGTCATGAGGTTGGGAGTCATGGAGTCTGAGTCATGAGGTCAGGGGTCGTGGAGTATGAGTCATGAGGTCGGGAGTCGTGGACTATGAGTCATGAGGTCAGGAGTCGTGAAGTATGAGTCATGAGGTTGGGAGTCGTGGAGTCTGAGTCATGAGGTCGGGGGTCGTGGAGTATGAGTCATGAGGTCGGGAGTCGTGGAGTATGAGTCATGAGGTCAGGAGTCGTGAAGTATGAGTCATGAGGTTGGGAGTCGTGGAGTCTGAGTCATGAGGTCGGGGGTTCGTGGAGTATGAGTCATGAGGTCAGGAGTCGATGAAGTATGGTAGTTTTGCATGAGGTTGGGAGTTCGTGAAGTCTGAGTCATGAGGTGGGAGTTGTGAAGTCTGAGTCTTGAGGTCGGAAGTTGTGGAGTCTGAGTCATGGATACTGAGGAGTTGAAGACGACATCGGAGGTTTGCCTTACCGCCTCCACAGCCCTGCTATTAACATTCCATGTTTCAGAACACTCTTACTTTGCCTCATTTCTTCCACACTTTTGCACAGTACTGTATATTTGTACGTTCCCCATATAAAAGCTAGAGAATTTAGTTTATTCATTTCTTTATAAAATATTGCATTTTATTTAATTATTAAGAGTTGTTATTGTAAAAGTTGACTTTCATAGATAATGAACCATATGGAGAAAGGTATTTAGGCATTTTTTACAGTGTGTTGTAAAGGAAAAAAGGCAATTGCATCCCTCTATTCTTCAGTGGTGTTTATGCAGCTGTACAGGCGATTACATTACACAGGGAAAGGCCCAGATGTATGTCGCAGTCTTATTAGCTGCGGCTCAGAGCACCTTATAAGAGTATCATAATTCTCATTGTGATGTAGTTTGGCCTCTTGGCCACCGTATCAAGCAATCATCAAACATCACGCATGTGCTTCAATGTCTCCGGAGGAACAGTCATGGGACAGAGCAGTGCCGCTCACACCGTATGAGGAACTTTGACAGCCTACCAGGAGGGATTGTGGGATTGCTGCTGTCAGCAGTTCCAGCAGTGCAAACAGTATGAAGAAGCTTCCACAGGGATTGAATTACTGAAGACTTCTGGTCTGTGTTTTTTGGTATAATTGAGAGCACAGAGGGAGCTTGATTTCTCTGTCTTATGATTTGAAGGTGAAGACAAGAGCCTGCAGGGCTCTGTCAGAGTTATGGGCATGCTCAACATAGGCTTCAAAAAATCCAATTCCCACAAAACCTTACAAGGCTGAATTGCTTACCTGAATATAAAAGATTTACTTTCGCTGAATCACTTAATGTACATTTCACTTAATTAATTTTTCTGAAATGGGAAGCTTTAGACAACTCAAACCTTCCCCTGTTCAGTCACCTACGACCATATAGGTGACCAAGTGTCCTGATTTCCATTTAAAAAAGCACAAATATTCAAAAATTAATTTACTTTAATACCTCAAAATGATTGTTTGCCAAATTAATGCACATAGAAAGTCGTTAAAATCTAATAATCTCCGATTTCAGGACATGACTGTTTAATAATGGAGCATTAAAGTGTTTTAGCAGAGGTTTGACAATGTATCAGGTTGTCTCCTAAACTTCTTATTCAGACTTAACGCAGATGAAATCCAGCCAACAAATACATTATACTTAAGCTGAGCCTTACTTTATGATGAACCAGATCCAGCTGCCATAGGAAAATGTTCTATTTATACATAGCGTAAAAAATCTGGAAGATGCCTGTGTTTTCTTAGTCTGATCTATAAATGGGCTTTTTTTTCTCCCTTTTTTTTTTCATCATCCATTTAATTTACCAAGTGCATTTATTGTACATAAGATCATGTCCCAATGACAAAACTCCCGCGACTCAACGTGTTTGTCAATCCTCCGAACATCACCAAAATGTAACATCAATGAAATAGAAGTCATTGTGCTGCGTCTTTGAAGTGTGTGGAGCACTGAGCCTGTCTGGCTGGATTGGATCCCCATTTCAAAACCCATCAAGTGCTTCAGTGTAACTTTTTATACTGACAAAATTTGCAGGTCTCGGTGGAGAACGCTGCTTCATAGATCCTTTACTGTCTGGGCTTATGAGGACAGAGCTCATTTCTAAGTAGTGTTAAAGAGCAGAGGGAAGGAGACGAAGTTTGTCCATTGTGCTTTTTTGCCATTCCAGCTACTACAGCAACAGAATTTCAAAATGTATCAAAGACAAATGAATCTTTTTAATATCTTACTACAATATTATTTAGTATTAAAGCACCACTACAGCATTACTTCTTCACCGCTGGAGTGGCGCTTTGAATCTAAGATCCCTGCCCCTACTCTTATACTCTCCCTCCCACATCATCACCTTTTTCCGGCGTCCCTCTGGTCCCATGGTACCTTACTTTAACTAGCACTTTTGATTGGTCAAAAGTCAGAAGTTGTATCACAAGCTCTATGTGGGCCAAAGTGAAAACCCCAGAATTGTACAGGGTAGTATGTCACTACACCTACATAAAAATGCCATAAAAATGTATTGACTTGTCATGTATATACTGTAAATTGGTATAAATAAAAAGTAAAAACAAATTAATCACTCACATACGGCCATGGCCAAAAGTGTAAGCACCCTTGAAACTGTTCCAGAAATTATATTATTTCTCCCAGAAAATAATTGCAATTACACGTTTTGTTACACACATGTTTGACCAATTTACCAAAATAATGGTAAATTGGACAAATATTCATCCCAAAAATGGGTCAAACAAAATAGTTGAAACCCTCAACTTAATATTTGGTCTCACGCCCTTTGGAATAAAAAACTGCAATCAGTCGCTTACTATAACCATCAACAATCTTTCTACACCTCTCAACTGGAATTTTAGACCACTCTTTGTTTGCAAACTGTTCCAGATCTCTCATATTTAGAGGTTGCCTTCTCCCAACAGCATGTTTAAGATCTCTCCACAGGTGTCAGATGGGATTTAGATCAACTCATTACTGGCCAACTTTCCAAAACAATGTTTCCACCCATATCTGGATTCTTCTTGAAATATGCTTGGGTTCATTGTCCTGGTGGAAAACCCATGATCTAGGACTTAAAATCCTTTAGTAATCTGCAGATTTCATGATGACTTGCACATAGTCAAGGCACCCAGTGCCAGAGGCAGAAAAACAACCTCAAAACATCTTTGAACCTCTGGCATATTTGATTGTAGGTGCTGTATTCTTTTCTTTATAGGCCTCATTCCATTTTCAGTAAACAATAGAATTATGTGCTTTACCAAAAATCTGTATCTTGGTTTTATCTGTCCTTAAGATGCTTTCCAAGAAGGATTTTAGCTCACAAACATTTTGTCAATCTGCAGTGTAGCTTTATTATGTCTTTTGGTCAGCAGTAAGATCCTCCTGGGTCACGTGCATTTTGTTTTAATTAATTCAAATGTGAACAGATAGCTTGCTCTGACACTGATGTGCCTTGAGCCTGCAGGACCACTTAATTTCTTTAGAACTTGATTAGGGCAGCTTATCCACCATCCAGGCCATCCATGTCCATGGAGATTAGCTACATTGCCATGGGTTGTAAACCTCTTGATTATGTTGATGTGGACAAAGGATCATCAAGATATTTGTACATGGAATTGTAACTTTGAGATTGTTGATTAGAGATGAGCAGACCCAAACTTTAAAATTTGGTGTTCGGGCTCAATAAATCGGTGTTCGAAGTTTGGCCCAGTGCAAGCCACTTGCAGTGTTTGAATGGCTCTCACATTTGGGGTAAAATCAGTACTATTCAATCTTGTGTGTACAAAAGAAATTACAATAATCTGCTCCCCCTCCCCTGGAAAGTGCTTTGTTTATGGCTGGCAGTATGTGGGTGGAGAGCCGAACTGCCCAATCAGTGACTTCCAATAAAGTTATAAAGTTTGGTTTCAGAGTAGAACTTTATCTAAAGTCTGGCTGAACTCAAACTTCCATGGGTCTGCTCATTTTCATTGTTGATATTTTGCAACAATTTTGTTTCTCATGTCATCAGACGGTTCTCTTATCCCCTCTCTGTTCTCCATGCTTAGTGTGGCACACACAGACACACAATGCAAAGGTTGAGTCAACTTCTCCCTTTTTTATCTGGTTTCAGGTGTAATTTTTCATATTGCCCACACCCGTTACTTATCACATGTGAGTTTGAAAAAGCAACGCATGCTTGAGACATTTACCTTCAATATTGAAAAGGTACCAACAATTTTGTCTGGCCCATTTTTGAGGAGTTTGTGTGAAATTACATCCAGCTTACCTTTTTGCGTGTGTGTTCTTTCAACATACAGAAAGGAAACAAATGTGTAATTGCAATAGTTTTCTGGGGAGAAAAAATTGAGGTTTCTCGAACAATTTCAAGGGTGCTAACTAACACTTTTGGGCTTGATTGTATATGTTTGATGGCTTTGTGCCAAAAATCACAGCAGCCCGCATCACATGTTTATAGCTGTAAATAGATATATATCAGTATCTATGAATCTTTGTTTTGTTTCCATTCAACAATGCTGTTATAAAGGGCAATGAAAGTTCATTTTATGCACGGTGTATAGAATTAATAATTGCTGCCATGTACAGTCTGCAGTGTCAGTAACTTTCTACCACACAGATCCCCAGGCCCACTTTATAAGATAGCATAGTGTTTAGGCTGGCTTCTCTGTAATTGCACTTTGTTGTGTGTGTTTTCTTTCTTTAAGAAAAGGCAGGAAAAGATGACAATATTCTTGGTCTGTGAGAGTTGTATTTTAAGCTGAATGCAGTCCTTGTGAAATCAGCCCAGAAATAGCTGCAATCTGTGAGGAGAACAGTAAGCAGTCTTGAGATGACAGCTTTTCTTGCCTTTAATTATCTGTTTACACTGTAGCAGTCACTTATCTGTTAGCGCTTTTCAAAGATGGAACTTTCTTTTTTTTTTCTTTACGTTTTTCCACGACACTTATTGTTCTTGAGCCTAGTCTTCAAGCAGTCAGATGGAGATGTACACAGACGTACATCTGTTTTTTGAGCATAAAGCTTTAGAGTGAAAAGATTCCATTATCTGGTAGCATTCTCTTCTTTAAAAGTAACTTTGCAATACTTTGTAATACAATTTATCAGATCATAAAAGACTTTCAAACTCTGAGAAGTATACAAAAACTGATTCACAACTCGTTCACGTGAACATCTGTCAGTGTCATGGCTGAGGGGCACATTCTCCATAGTAGAACTTCATAATTCCTGGCATAGTTGGTAAAAGTATGGTAGCCACATTGTTCCTATCACGTTGCAAACAGGTCAACCACAACGTAGTTCAGCCTCCACCCTCCTTCCATTTCTCTCGACCAAAGACAAAGAGCCAATTATTGTTATTAAAAAAACTTGCCTCCCTTGTACAGTATAAGGCTGCCTTCACACTTGCGGACCCCTCCGCAGGTCTGCTCATGACCGTGCGCTCCCATTAACTGCAATTTGTGATTTGCACGCAGGTGGATGCCTGCCCACAAATCACACACAATCACACACTCTCGTCTGCACCACGAACGGACCATGTTCCTGGTGCGGAGGGGAGTGTGTGATTTGTGCGCAGGCATCCACCTGCGTGCAAATCACAAATTGCAGTGAATGGGAGCGCACGGTCATGAGCAGACCTGCGCAGCACCATGCGTTCTCACTATAAACATAGGGGCTGCGGTCAGCTTGCGGATCTGCTCCGCAGGACGCTGAGATCTAGGATCTCAGACTGTCCTTCTAAATTCAGCACTCTTGTCATGATTGAAGAAGATTGCTCCGACAATCCTCTATTCTTTGTGCCACACCCCTATCTAGATTTGCCAAAAGACTTTCTTGCTGTTATTGAAGCTGCTCAAAGTGCGCAACAACTGCAAATCCTGCGTACACACATTGCATTTTTGCCGCTTTATTGAAACATTTTTTCAGTACAGATTTGTCACAAAATCTGAAGAGAAAGTGAATGAGAAACGTTGCTTATTTTTGACTTGCAGATTTCACCCATACTGATGAGTGGGGAAAAATCTGCAACAAAACTGCACATATTTTACACTGTGTTTATCATGCCCAGAAATGCAGACATTTCTGCATCAAACACTTAGTGTGCACATACCCTTATTGTCATTTTACAGTTCAAAATGAATGTAGCTAATATGTTTGTTTCAGAAGGTGAACTGCAGACATATGTCACATAACATCTTAATGATCTATTATGGTATGCCGCTGTGTCTGTAAAAAATGTTGTCTGTGACTTTTGGATGATCTGTCAAAAAAAATATAAAAAATTAGTGTTGCAGTCTTGAAAATGTTGCCTCATTACCAGTCTCTTTATATATACAGTTGTAGTCAAAGTTTACATACCCAGCAAAATTTTTGCTTTCTTGGCCTTTTTTCAGAGAATATGAATGATAAAGAAAAACTTTTTTTCCACTCATGGTTAGTGTTTGGGTGAAACCATAGATTGTCAAACTACTGTTTTCTCTTTTTAAATCATAATGAAAACCAAAAACATCCAAATGGCCCTGATCAAAAGTTCACATACCCCAGTTCTTAATGCCCCCTCTAACATCAATGACAGCTTGAAGTCTTTTGTGGTAGTTGTGGATGAGGCTCTTTATTTTCTCAGATGGTAAAGCTGCCCATTCTTCTTGGCAAAAAGCCTCCAGTTCCTGTAAATTCCTGGGCTTTCTTGCATGGAACTGCGCGCTTGAGTTCTCCCCAGAGTGGCTCAATGATATTGAGGTCATGAGACTGAGATGGTCACTCCAGAACCTTCACTTTGTTCTGCTGTAGCCAATGACAGGTCGACTTGGCCTTGTGCTTTGGATAATTGTCATATTGGAACATCTAAGTATGTTCCATGCGCAGCTTTCAGGCTGATGAGTGCAAATTTGCTTCCAGTATTTGCCTGTAATGTATTTAATTTATCTCTCCTTCAATTTTGACCAAGTTTCCTGCGCCTTTGTACCTCACGTATCCCACATCATCAGCGATCATCCTCCATGCTTTACAATAGGAATGGTCTTCTTTTCATCATAGGCCTTGTTGACACCTCTCCAAATGTAACGTTTATTGTTGTGCCCAAATAGTTCAATTTTGGTCTCATCACTCCAAATTACCTTGTTCCAGAAGTTTGGAGGCTTGTCTCCGTGCTATTTAGTGTATTGTAGGCGAGATACTTTATAGTATTTGCGCAGTTATGGCTTTCTTCTGGCAACTCAACCATGCAGCATATCTTTCTTCAAATGCCTCCTTGTTGTGCATATTGATTCACTATAGTTTAATCTTGTATTTCAGCTAATGATACTTATGGGATTTTTTTGCATCCCGAACAATTTTCCTGGCAGTTGTGTCTGAAATATTTGTTGGTCTACCTGATCATGGTTTGGTTTTCACAGAGTCCCTGATTTTCTTGACAAAATCCATAAATAGTAACCCCTTTATTGATACCTTAGACCACCCCCTGTGTTGCCTGTCCTTCATCCCCTGTGTACGTCTTTGACACTGTATAAAATATGTATGTACATGTTATCTGTATATGGTGTAGCAAAATAGAGCCGTCCCTTGTCTCTAGATGAAAGAGTTAAATGTTTGTTAAACTGGTGATAGAAGAATTCCTTTTGCAGAAATGACAAAGTGAAAGGTGAATTTGTTTTAATTTGCCGTAAAGGCATTTTGATATGTGGAAGGATCAAAGACAACTGAATCAAAGGAGAAAAGCGAGGCGGTGTTTTTTTTTCCACAGTATGGCCTCTTGTGTAGATGTGAAGTCTCTGGACCTGAGTGATCAAATTTATTTGTAGTGTTGTTTGTTTAAAGATCAATATTAAATAAATTGGTCTGGAAGCTACAGCCATAAAGCAGCTGTCGAGCTAATGTGATCCCACAATGCTATTTTGTCTACTGCTTGGAACCTGGTTAGCTGCTTAGCTCTATTAAAGGGACATAAAGAACATAGAGAGAGAGAAGGAGAAAAGCAGAAGAAAGGGCCAGTAATCAGACCCCGCCACTGCCAGACATTACAAGCGCAGACACCATTTGTTTTCCTCTTTTATTGTCTGTTCGCTGATTTTGGTCCTATATACTTAGTTTAGTTTCCATGTATTCCAGGAGTCGGGACATTATAGTAGCGGCTAATACTTGTAAATTATTCTTTACATATCAAATGTTGCACTTTACTGTCTTGCTCTACATGATGATTCCTTCCTGTTGGGAACAATAAGTGGAGTTGTCAGTGAATTTTCACATGTAATGCCTGAAGAGCTGTTAGAATGAACGTGACATTCTAATCACAATGGGTTGACATTGGTATAAATCGGGAGAATATGAACAATACAAGGCACACCCAGGTACTGTAGGAAGAGAGTGGACCTTGCCCACGAAGGCTCACAGTCTACAAGGAAATCTGTAAATTTAACTAACACTAACTTAAAAGAAAGAAAAGCACAAGCAACACCCATCATAATATTTTCATTTACTTTAACTTATACTGTCCATATTATAACTGAAATAGTGAAAACTAACATCTAATATGTCCCCTCTTCTACTGTCTTTGGATTTTGGGAGGCAGCTCCTTTCCCCTCTTCTACTGTCTTTGGATTTTGGGAGGCAGCTCCTTATAGCAGAAACCTTCCCTGTACCCTGTCTCCAGATAAATAAACAAGCAAATCCCGCGTATAAGACAAGCACCACCCAATCATGGGGGGAGGGGTTAGTTATAATGGAAGAAAGGGGGTTCAGTTTTAGTAGTGAATTTGAAATGTTTGCTATAAAAACTCAAACATCAAAAATTGCAATGGATTTTGTTATTTGCCTTGTAATAACAAATCAGACACATTGATAGGAGTCCCTTCTTGCGTTCATCCCTTTGCACCCTCTTATCATAGCTGCTGATATATATACAATATATATGTATACTGATGGCTGAGAAAAGAAGAGTTTGGGCAGAGAGGCTATAGAAGTGCTCCACTCATGAACACAGCAAACTCTGATCTATTCTGTTTGACCAGCTATTCTGTAAATTGCTGAACATGTATTTTGAGCCATTTGGTATAGGAGACCAGTAGACCTGACATTACCGTTTGCCACCTTTAACTAAAGCAAGTGTATTTTAATGACTGATCTGGTTTCATCACTACACTGCTCTTCTAGTATTTTTGAGCATTCTTTTATTTTCTGAAGCAAACCATATATTTCTCCATGCTTTTCAATGCCTATTTCCATTAAAGAGCTATCTTCTCGATTTCTGTCTTAAGTTATTTAATATTTTTCTTTTTCTTTTCCTTTGAATCAACTATTACCCCTCTTTGCACAAATCCATTGGGACCATCCATTACTCTTCCTCCCCGTGGTTCCATATTCGTAAACTCTACACTTGTATGTAGAACTTGGAACAAAGCGGTCAACAGATGGCTGCAAATAGATTGCTCTTAGGTTTCCATAGCAGCCCTGTTTTTACAGGTGTTCACTCGGGGGAAAGTAATGTTCCCATGGCTGTTGAAGCCATCTTAACTTTTACAATGATCCATACAGGTACTAGGTCTAATTTAGCACCTCTTTAAGTTCCATTAAATATTATGATGACTAAAACGGATTTTCACTAGGTGTCATTCTTCTATTAAATTCATGATTGGATAAACGAATTGCTATAAAAGTGAACTTTTGTTTTTCTTGATAATGGACCACTAGTTTATAAGAAAGGAAATTAAAAACAACCTGTGGATGATTGTATGTTAGACTGTAAAGTTGTTGCGATGTTACACACTGTATTTCTGAATAGGAGATCACTTTGTAACAATGATGTTACTAATAGATTAAGGACTTGATCAGATGAGCATATAAAACGGTGTGTGCTGTCTATGTGCGCCATTGACCACACAGCGCACACGCACCAATTCTAGCCAATATGCTGGTACATATTGCCAGTTTTCAATATGGACCAATGGGCCACATGGAAAATGATTAGAGTATGCACCATTCCAGTCTGATTTATGGTGCATATAACTAGCAGGCAGCTCTTGCACTTGACCAATATGCAGACACGCACATGACGCTACACAGAGGTGACTGTTAGAGTTTTCATATTGCTGTCTGAACTTGGCTTGCAGGTGTTATCCCAATAATAACATTAACATCTGTCTACAGGGTATGGCTGTGCCAGCCGTTTTTGCTCTTGATCCGTTTTTGGGAAATTTTTCCCTTTTTTTTTTCTAAGTCCAAAACAAGGTCCATTAACGAATGGGGCACTTTATGGGTCATTCCGTTTTGAAGACCTCTTCCCAGGGTCCAAAAAACGTTGCAAGCAATGTTAATGGGTGCTGGAAAAAAACTGACCGTTTTTTGGCAACATGGGGCCCGATAGGAAACGGATCCATTAATGGATGGCACATATAGGCACCATCCGTTAACGGATCCAGTTTTTACTAGCATTTTTTGCCAAAAATGGCTAAGTCCAAAAAATGCAGAGCAGCACAGGGGGCTCAAAAAGCACCCAAAAAAACGGATTTGATAAACGGAACACTATGAAAAACGGATTGGCACCTGTGACCACAGCCTATGTGATAAATGTATATTCGATGTAAGTCTGACAACAGCAACTTATCATTCACAAGAATGGCGGTCCAATGTGTGAATTGAGTACTAGCCCACTTATGTGGGCACAACTCTCTCAGCTGTGCACTACCACTCCAATAGAACCATCTAAATGAATAGAGCAGAGGTCAAACATGCAGTATTATCTGATTCACACATCAGAAATGGGCAGCCATTAATGTGATAAGTGGGATCCAAGCGGACAAGCACTCACTGGTCGTACATTTGTCACCTATCATAAGGATAAGTGATAAATGCTATTGGCATGATCATTTCTTTAACTGTTTCACCACAAATTTTCTGTTTTTGTTTTCTCCTCCCCTTCTTCCAACAGCCATAACTTTTTTATTTTTTCCATTAATATAGCCGTATGAGGGATGAGTTGTACTTTTGAATAACATAATTAATGTTACGATATTTTGTACTGGAAAACAAGAAAAAAATTCCAGGTGTGGTGAAATTGCAAAAAAAGTGTGCTTCTACAATGTTTTTTTTAATATTTATTTACCATATTTATTTACCATAATCACTATATGTGTCACATCCCCACCAGAGACTTCTCCTGCGACATCTGCTTCTGTCACCAGACACCACCATATTCACCCTGTAGGTGGTGCTGGTGCACAGTCTGAAAGTCTACTAGCTTCAGCCTAATAGAAAACACCACACCCTACTAATACCTTCAGCTTTCTGCTGGAAGCTGACAGAAATAGCTCTTGGTTTCCATGACTAGTGTCCTGTCTTGTATTGGTATTTTTCCTGTTCTACCCTGGCCTGTTTTTTGGATGCTTCTTCTGCCTCACGATTTTGCACCTCGCTGCCATCTTTGTTTTGACTCGGATTCCTGACTACTCTAACCGTTCCTGATTTTGTCCTTTTCCTAACCTCCCAGCTTTGAAACCCTTGGTTTCTTTGCTGCCTCTGGATTGCAACCCTTCCATGTACAGCAATCTCCTGGACCGTGTTGTAAATCCAGATCCCTGTATAGGGATTGAAGAGTTTTTGGGATCCTCTGGGTTCTGCCTAACGAGCGGCTTGGCCTAGTCTTTCTGAGATACTCCTTTTTGTACCTGTAGACTGGTCGGATATCAGAATATGATAAAACAGACCTGTATCGGTATGATTCCCTGGGTCGGTATGAGTTCATAGATAACAAACGTATAGTTTATTGTTATAATTTAAGTGGTGAAAAGAAATTCAGAAATATGTCCCCGAAAAAAATGTTATGAATTGTCACCATTTTCCGAGACTCATAAAGTTCTTATTTTTGCGGGATCTGAGGTTATGTGATGGCTTATTTTTTGCTTCCTGAGCTGTTGTGTTTGATTCTACAGGGTGGGCCATTTATATGGATGCACCTAAACAAAATGGGAATGGTTGTGATATCAACTTCCTGTTTGTGGCACATTAGTATATGGAAGGGGGAAAACTTTGCCAGATGGGTGGTGACCATGGTGGCCATTTTGAAGTTGGCCATTTTGTATCCTTTATTTTTTTCAATGGGAAGAGGGTCATGTGACACATAAAATGGATTGAGAATTTCATAAGAAAAACAATGGTGTGCTTGGTTTTAATGTAACTTTATTCTTTCATTAGTTATTTACAAGTTTATGATCACTTATAAAATGTGTTCAAACTGCTGCCCATTGTGTTGGATTTTCAATGCAGCCCTCTTCTCCCACTCTTGACACACTGATAGCAACACTACAGTATATGGGGTACAAAGATAGTGGGGCCATTCTTCATCAATGGAAACCTCAATGCCACTGGATATCTGAAATTGCTAAATGATTCAGATATCTAGTGGCATTGAGGTTTCCATTGATTAAGAATGGCCCCACTATCTTTGTACCCCATATGCCACACCATACCATCAATTTTTGTGTTCCAACAGTCTTGGAGGGCTCTATCCACTGTGGGTTAGTGTCAGACCAATAGCAGTGGTTTTGTTTGTTAACTTCACAAAAAAGTTTGCCTCATCACTCATCTGAAGGCAATTGTCTATGTTGTGAAGATACAAGATGTGCAGCATCTGAAACAACGGATACTGGAAGCCTGTGCTAGCATTTCTTCTGCGGTGTTGCTATCAGTGTGTCAAGAGTGGGAGAAGAGGGTTGCATTGACAATCCAACACAATGGGCAGCACTGTGACACATTTTATAAGTGGTCATAAACTTGTAAATAACTCATGAAAGAATCTAGTTATGCTAAAACAAAGCACACCATTGTTCTTCTTATGAAGTTCTCAGTACGTTTCATGTGTCAGATTACCTTCTTCCCATTGAAAAAAATAAAGTTTGATCCAAAATGGCAGACTTCAAAATGGCCGTCACGGTCACCACCCATCTGGGAAAGCTTTCCCCCTCCCGTATACTAATGTGCCACAAACAGAAATTTGATCTCACCAACCATTTCCATTTTATTTCGGTGCATCCATATGAATGGCCCACCCTGTACAATTTTGGTGTATATTTGATGTTTTTGTGGGCACTTACTCATTTTATTCCTATGTTGCGGCGACCAAAAGAAACTAATTCTGCTGTTGTTAATTTTCTCTTGTTACATTCCGTATATACTCGTGTATAAGCCGAGTTTTTCAGCCCAAAAATTGGGCTGAAAAGTCACCCCCTCGGCTTATACACGGGTCAATACAGTAATCCTATGGTGTCCGGGTGCTGGGGAGGCTGGAGGAGGCGGGGGGGAGGCTGCTGACAGCGGCCCATCACGTGGGGACGCTCATTAGATATGCATGGCTCCCCCCACCCATCACAGCGGCAGGGGAGCCATGCATACATCCCCCCAGTGTATACAGCAGCCCCCCAGTGGCACTAGCCCCCCCATCATGTTTAGAGCCCCCCACACTTTTCAGAGCCCCCCCGCTGCATTATCTTACCATCCAGGGTCTTCTTCACCGGAGGTCCTGCAATCATCATCGTGCATTGTGTTCAGGTCTCACGTGACCCGGCGCGATGACGTCATTCCACTGCGACCGCCGGGTCACAAGAGACCGGGAACACAGCGCGCGAGGATGGACTGCAGGACCCGCGGTGAAGAAGACCCTGGATGGTAAGATAATGCAGCGGGGGGGCTCTGCAAAGTGTGGGGGCTCTTCACATGATGGGGGGGCAAGTGCCACTGGGGCCTGCTTACACCCCTGGGGGCCTGCTGTATACCCCTGGGGGCCTGCTTACACCCCTGGGGGCCTGCTGTATACCCCTCGGGGCCTGCTTACACCCCTGGGGGCCTGCTGTATACCCCTGGGGGCCTGCTGTATACCCCTGGGGGCCTGCTTACACCCCTGGGGGCCTGCTGTATACCCCTGGGGGCCTGCTGTATTCCCCTGGGGGCCTGTATACCCCTGGGGGCTTGCTGTATACCCCACTGCTGGGGCCTGCTGTATACCCCACTGCTGGGGCCTGCTGTATTCACCACTGCTGGGGCCTGCTGTATACCACTGGGGGGGCCTGTATACCTGTGCTGGAGTCCACCCTCGGCTTATACGCGAGTCAATACGTTTTCCCAGTTTTTGGGGGCAAAAGTAGGGGGTCGGCTTATACACGGGTCGGCTTATACACGAGTATATACGGTAGTTTACCGATCGGATTAATTTATTTAAAATTTGGATCGGGCAATTCTGAATACGCTGATACCAAATATATGTATTTTTTCATTATTTTATTTTCAGTGGGGAAAAGGGAATGTGATTTGAACTTTTTGTATTTTTTTTATACTTTTATTTATTTTTTTTATTTACTTTGTTTTATTGTTTTTACTAGTCCCCTTAGGGCAGTGGTGGGGAACGTCCGGCCCCCGGGCCGGATCCGGCCCGCCACGTTATCTCATCCGGCCCGCCAGGGCCGGGACGACAGCTAGGCGATCGACCGCCGCCCGGCCCTGGCGAGGAGAAGCTGCGGCAGGGAGCGGTGGGCGCCGCCATGTTCTTTGTGGCTGGCGCCCACTAACTGTACAGCAGGTCAATAGAGGTTGAGACCTCTACACAATGGCCGCGGTCTCCAATTAGCCGCGGCCATTTTGTTGAAGTCTCAGCTTCCACCGACCGGCTGTACTGTTAGTGGGCGCCGGCCACAAAGAACATGGCGGCGCCCACCGCTAGCTGCCGCAGGCCCGCAGCTACTCCTCGCAGGCAGCGTCCTGCAGATGTGCCCTCCGGGCTCCGGCACCCCTGCTCCACATCCACAGCCCTGTTCTAAAGGTATATGTACGTCTTCTGAACACCGGCATATCTGTTGCGAGTTTGCTATGGGAAGAGGTGTCTGGACAATGTTGTCAGTGTTTTTTCTGAAGCATCATCTTTGGTGTCTTTGTCATTGTTGTGATGGCTTTGCTCTTGGCATTTATTTTTTGTTCTCTATTTATAAAGTGTTGAGCAGCTTTCAAGTTTTGCTGGAGGCTGTGGGGGAGGCTGTGGGGGAGGCTGTGGGGGAGACTGTGAGGGAGGCTGTGGGGAGACAGGGAGGCTGTGGGGAGACAGGGAGGCTGTGGGGGAGGCTGTGGGGGAGACAGGAAGGCTGTGGGGGAGGCTGTGGGGGAGACAGGGAGGCTGTGGGGGAGACAGGGAGGCTGTGGGGGAGACAGGGAGGCTGTGAGGGAGGCTGTGGGGGAGACAGGGAGGCTGTGAGGGAGGCTGTGGGGGAGACAGGGAGGCTGTGGGGGAGACAGGAAGGCTGTGGGGGAGACAGGGAGGTTGTGAGGGAGGCTGTGGGGGAGACAGGGAGGCTGTGAGGGAGGCTGTGGGGGAGACAGGGAGGCTGTGGGGGATGCTGTGGGGAGACAGGAAGGCTGTGGGGGAGACAGGGAGGCTGTGAGGGAGGCTGTGGGGGAGACAGGGAGGCTGTGGGGGAGGCTGTGGGGGAGACAGGGAGGCTGTGGGGGAGACAGGGAGGCTGTGGGGGAGACAGGAAGGCTGTGGGGGAGGCTGTGGGGGAGACAGGGAGGCTGTGGGGGAGACAGGGAGGCTGTGGGGGAGACAGGAGGCTGTGGGGGATGCTGTGGGGGAGACAGGAAGGCTGTGGGGAGACAGGGAGGCTGTGAGGGAGGCTGTGGGGGAGACAGGAGGCTGTGAGGGAGGCTGTGGGGGAGACAGGGAGGCTGTGGGGGAGACAGGGAGGCTGTGAGGGAGGCTGTGGGGGAGACAGGGAGGCTGTGGGGGAGACAGGGAGGCTGTGGGGGAGACAGGGAGGCTGTGAGGGAGGCTGTGGGGGATGCTGTGGGGGAGACAGGAAGGCTGTGGGGGAGACAGGGAGGCTGTGGGGGAGGCTGTGGGGGAGACAGGGAGGCTGTGGGGGAGACAGGGAGGCTGTGGGGAGACAGGGAGGCTGGCCCCCCGTGTACACGTGTGTCGTGTGCCTCAGGCCCCCGTGTACCCGTGTGTTGTGACCCTCTGGCCCCCATGTACCCGTGCGCCTCTGGCCACCTTGTACCGGTGCGCGAATTTATACGGCCCGCGAATGATATTCTAAATTTCCAAATGGCCCTTTGCAGAGAAAAGGTTCCCCACCCCTGCCTTAGGGGATTTGAAGCTGCCATTGTCTGATCAATTGTGCTGTACAGAACGGTGAATCAGCATGAATCTGTACAGTACAAATGATCATTTCCTGTGAACGCCTGTGCTAAGCTGGCATTTAGAGGAATTTCTTCATAGAGACGGGGATCATCAGCTGAGTCCTGGCAGTCGTGACATCCCATCGGCGCTCCATGATCACGCAAGTGGTCCGTCGATGAGAGCTGGAAATGGTACACTCCTCGCCAGCACATATTAAATCTGACAGCACGATTTAACTAGTTAGCAGGAGCAGGCAGATCTCCAATATGCCCGCACCTGTTAGCTGCACATGTCGACTGATCAGATCAGCTGATATGTGCAGAAAGAACATCTGTGTTCACCGTGTGAGCCTACATCAAATGAAGAAACACAACAAATTATGTAACGTATATATATGTCTCTAAAGGGATTAAAGAAAACACACCACCAGGTTTTTGCGACCCTATCTGAGAGCAGCATGATGTAGGTGCAGAGATACTGATCCCTGTAAACTGTCATTTATTGGGGTGCATATTATAATTATATTTATTATTATTATTTATTATTATAGCACCATTAATTCCACGGCTCTTTACATGTGTAGAGGGTATAATAGACAAGTATAATAACTATGGACAATATAAAGCACATAGGTACAGTAGGATGGGGGATGCAGTATGCGAGGGCTCACAATCTATATTTTTTATGAGATCACAATTTTATCTTCAGCAGATCTTCCACTTCTCTGTAATGCATTGTTTCTTTTTTTGCCAAATATAACATTTATCATTAAAACTAAAAATGCTCTATTTTGGTCCCATACATTCACAAGACATTATTAAAGTGTTGCCATGAACATAATTGTTACTTACTGTACTCCTGATGGTAGACTCATGAATATTAACATCAGCCAGTATGAGAGAGGCCCTTAGTTCCTTGCAGGTAACCTTTGGTTATTATTATTATTTATTTATAGCGCCATTTATTCCATGGCGCTTTACATACGGAAGGGGTATACATAGACAAGTACAATATACATGAACAATACAAGGCACACAAAGGTACAGGGGGAGCAAGGACCCTGCCCGTGAGGGCTCACAGTCTACAAGGGATGGATGTGGATACACTGGGAGTGGAGAGAGGACCCTGCCTGCAAGGGCTCACAGTCTACAAGGGATGGTTGAGGATACAGTAGGTGAGGAGAGAGGACCCTGCCCACAAGGGCTCACAGTCTACACGGGATGGGTGAGGATACAGTAGGAGAGGAGAGAGGACCCTGCCTGCAAGGGCTCACAGTCTACACGGGATGGGTGAGGATACAGTAGGAGAGGAGAGAGGACCCTGCCTGCAAGGGCTCACAGTCTACAAGGGATGGTTGAAGATACAGTAGATGAGGAGAGAGGACCCTGCCTGCGAGTGCTCACAGTCTACAAGGGATGGGTGTGGATACACTAGGAGAGGAGACAGGAACCTGCCTGCAAGGTCTCACAGTCTACAAGGGATGGTTGAGGATACAGTAGGTGAGGAGAGAGGACCCTGCCCGCAAGGGCTCACAGTCTACACGGGATGGGTGAGGATACAGTAGGTGAGGAGAGAGGACCCTGTACGCTAGCGCTCACAGTCTACAAGGGATGGTTGAGGATACAGTAGGTGAGGAGAGAGGACCCTGCCCGCAAGGGTTCACAGTCTACACAGGATGGGTGAGGATACAGTAGGGAGAGAGAGAAGACCCTGCCCGCAAGGGCTCACAGTCTACTAGGGATGGTTGAGGATACAGTAGGTGAGGAGAGAGGACCCTGCCCGCAAGGGCTCACAGTCTACACGGGATGGTTGAGGATACAGTAGGTGAGGAGAGAGGACCCTGCCCGCAAGGGCTCACAGCCTACAAGGGATGAGTGAGGATAGACTAGGAGAGAAGAAAGGACCCTGTCCGCAAGGGCTCATAGTCTACACGGGATGGGTGAGGATATAGTAGGAGAGGGTAGAGCTAGTCATTCAGCGGTTTAGTGGACTGAGGATCACTGCAGGTTGTAGGCTTGTCGGAAGAGGTTTCTTTGTAAACTTGTGAACTATTATATGCCTTGCTCTTGGAGTGATTTGTGTTGGTCAACCACTCCTGGGGAGGGTAATAATGGTTTTGAATGTCCTCTATATGTAAACAGTCTGTGTGACTGCGGATTGGTGGAAGCTTAATCTTCAGAGATTTTTTTTTAACATGTCTCATACTGGTGAACATCAGCAACTTCTATTTTGAGGCTCTTATAAGATTTTTTTAAAATGCTATGATAGACTTCCACAATTATGCGTTGTGAAGATCACTATTCTTCAAATAAAACAAGTCACCCAATCACACCTGATTGTCAGCCAATTACTTGAACACTCCACACAATGATTTCATTGGCTAGGGTCACACATGCCAGTTTTTTCCACTGGTTTCAATAACAAATCTTTTTTTTTTGGCTGTTTTTGAGCCTTCTGTACAGCTATGCATTTTTTGGACTTTGGCATTTTTCGCCAAAAAATCCTAGCAAAAACGGATCCGTTGTTTTATTGCACCCAAAAACAGATCTGTCTTCCCATAGGGCCCCATGTTAAAAAAGGTATCCGTTTTTTACTACACCCAAAAAATTGCGTGCAGCATTTTTTGGGTCCAGTAAAAAAAACAAATAGTTTTGTTAACAATGCAGTCACACTTGATCACAGGATCCGTTTTTAGCATCAGTTTTTGGATTATAAATATGGTTAAAAATATAAGTTAAAAAACTGATGCCAATAACAGATCCAGGCTTATGTGTGACCCTAGCCATACACAAAATCCACCAAAAAAAAGTGAATAAAGGAAAAATATTCATGAAAATAATTAAAAAAACTGATGCAATAACAGATCCAGGGCTTATGTTTGACCCTAGCCATATACAAATCCACAATAAAAACTAGAATAAATGAAAAATATTCATGAAAAATAAGTGAAAAACTGATGCCAATAACAGATCCAGGGCTTATGTGTGACCCTAGCCATTTTCAATTTTCCTGGTAACCCTAAAGATTCACATGCTTGTGCCATTAACATGCACATGGTTAATTCTCCTAGTTTAAAAAATGAGGTGAAATTTATACAGAAATATGCAAAATTGTGAAGGGTTTGCAAACTATCAAGCATAGAATGCATAGAATTATATCAAGCTTGCTATATGATTTCTTTAGCTTGGTCCTCCTCTTTTAATTAGATATTAATCTATGGAGAGCATGAAAGCCACTACAACATGAAAATAATATCCTTGTGAAAATCAGACTATCGCATGTCCATGTAATTAATCCCCCCATTGATTGTAATCATCGGTTTTCAGTGTATCTGTGCAGACTAGTTGTATGTTTAATACCGTACATTTATTTTTTATCACTGTCTATTTTGGGAGTTAATAACGAACCAATATAAAGCCTCGCAGGTGACCCTCCTCCTCTCTATGTCTTTGTCTCACCTAATAGAGTTGTAAGGCTTTAAGCCGAACTGTATGCTGATTGTACCAAATTATTACTCCAAGATAGATTCATCAAATCTCCCTGCTGTACAAGACAGGGCTTACTAATGAAGTTCCCTATCAAAAAAGAGAAGCCTAATTTTGATTTGGCTTAGGTAATGAACTTCTTTTTCCTGGTGTGATTATCTGCATGGGGTGGCTAAAAGAGTAGCAAGAGAGCGCGAGCGCTCACAGAAGCATTATGCAAAATGTCTCTAGTCTCTTTTTTTGCTGGATATATTAAATTTTCAATGTAGTCTATGTAATATAAAATTATGATAATGACTTTTGGCCCACTGTGAAGGCAGCTTGCTGGTCCTGAGCATGTGTGTCTGGCTTGAGCACTAGGATACACTGTGGGAGTTTCCTTTTCTATTAAGAAACCTCTAGATACCTAATGATGAATTTTCTTTCACCAAATGTTCTTCTTTTGTCTAAAATACAAGCATTTTCTAAATTGCTTTTGAGAAAAACAAGAGAGGCAAAGAGGTCTGTGGTGCTAACAGGGGATATTCAAGCAAATCAAGGGATTCATTTGCATCATTCTTGTAATTATAAGCTAACAAAAATGCGGTTCCATAGTATCGCGGAAATATTTACCGTGTTATTGATATAAATTATTGAGCTGCATTTGTTAAGGCAAACGTGGGACAATTTGCTCATAAAATTTCAGGTTGTGTAGTATGAAAGATGACAGCTGGATTTATTGTGGATAATAATTTGTAACAACCTTAAATATCTACAGTCTCCTTGGTTATTGCAAAACCTTCTCCTTTTTTGCTGTTTGCTTCATACTCTAGAGAGCGAGCCGAGCATTGCTTGAAAGTTCATTCATTTTAGCTGTAAGAAATCAGTCTTCGTAAACAACAATAAAAAAATCTAACCGATTCCATGTATGATCTGTGTAATAGATAGGATTGCATGTTTGTGCGCTAATGTTACATTGAAATTAGGCAAGTCACTCTCTATGGTTCAATTTGTCAGAATTATATATCCATTGTTAGAGAGTATTTACAACTGGTAAAAACACACAAAGCAGTCAGATTTTTAGTGCTACATGTCTAAACATTTGGATTTTTTTTTCGGAATAAGTACAGAAAATTCTAAGCAATTATCAAACTAAAGATAGAACCAAATGCCAAGCAACACGGTACAGAATTTGAGTCCAAATTACAACACCAAATACATTGAATCGTATTAATATTTTTGCGTGGTTCTTAAAGGGTGTATGTCTGCTTAATATGACAGTTTTAAATTTGATTTCAGCCTCGTAGAGGGCATAGCCTCTAAAATTCTACATTTTTTAAATTTCTTTTTGGATGTTTTTGTTTTTTTTTAATTCTCACTTGCTAATTAAATATAAGTTATAAGACACATTGAGAATAGGACCCTAAAGACAAAAAAAAACAAGAATGGTTCGTATGTCTGGGTATAGGTAGCTACAAACAGTGAAATATGGAGGCTCACCTTGGTGTTGTGTGCCTTTGGGGATTTATCTTATACCTGACTTGGGCTGTGTTTGGCATCAATATGCGACATATGTTTATTCAGCAAGTATCATGTTCACATGATAAAGGGACCTTAGTGCCTTAAAATGGATTGTGTTTGTTTAGATCGTTATCTCCAATAATAGATAACGTTTTACATCATCTGACATTTGTATTGCCCTCTATTTGTCCTTTGTGGTCATTTTATGTCCTTGTATCTTGTGGTCCATCATAGATGATCAAATTGTCTTCTATGCAGATGCTAATTTGGATGTCCTGTGTGCACCCTTCGTGAGGTTGAGCCATTCAGTGCAACGTACCACTTAGGCTGGTTTCACATCGCGTATTTTTTAATGTCCGTGGGATCCTACTTTTTGCAGGACCCCATGGACAGGAAAGCAAAGCATCGGATGTGACCTCCAGATGCTATTTCTGTGTCCGGGGCCGTAACTATCACAGATCCAGACACAGAAAGAGATGACAGGAGGCAGCGGGGCACTTTAACTTCCGCAATCTATATACATACATTGCAGAAGTGAAATTTAGTAAAAGAAAGGGTTAAAAATAAAAATATGTATGCTCACCTGTCCAGCGAGTTCCCCGACGCCTCCAACAAGCTCCGATGCTTACAGGACCTGCAGTTACATCACAACCCGGAAGCATCATCGGGTCACATGATCGCAGTTACCGCGGTAACCGGTCATGTGACCCGATCAGCAGATCGGGTTGTGACGTAACGGCAGGTCCTGTAAGCAGGTCCGTGCTCCATAGGCTCCCGTGTTAATGGCCGCAGATCTGGTCGGATCCAATTCAGTCCGACTTGGTCCACTGTGCCCAAAATCGGAGCAGTCTCTGATTTTGAGTACAGCAAAAAATCGGATCAAAATGGATCCAACACAAATCGGATGGCAATATGGCCAAATCGATCCGATCTGTGGCCCTTAAGGATACATGGGAGCCAAACTGAATCCGTGGCTGTAAGTTTTACAACAGACAGCCACGGATCCAAGAAATACGCAGTGTGAAAGCACCCTTAGAGACTTTGAATACATTTCCTCCTCCCTCTGTGTTAAGTGACTGTGCTGGCTGTTCAGGAGTGTCTACAGTGAAATTTTAAACCTCTTGTGTACTATGTAGTAGATACTCAGCTATTCAGGTATGTAATCATAGTTTGAGAGCCAAGTACATAGTACTATCAATATGGAAAATTAGTTCTTACATTGCAGACTGTGCTCACTCCTGGAAAGCCAGGGCTGTCAATCAACAGAAAGGGAGGCGGGACAATGCAAGGTCTCTGGGCAGAAAGGTGCACTGAACCACTCCTTCACGCAAAGGTGTAATCATGCATCCTGATTAGCCTGTCAGAATAAAGAACTACTTATAGAGGAAGAGAAAGGAGGAAGCGATTAGGCTAGGGTCACATCAGAGCCATGAAAGCATTAAAATCTAGCGTTTTTTCCATGTTGAAATGTTGAAAAATGCTAGCGTTAACGCTTCCATAGGCTCCCATGCAAAAAACGCATGGTCAAAGTGCAGTAAATAAATAAGCCTACCCTCACCTCTGGTTCTGTCGCAGTTAATAATAATAATAATAATAATATAATATTTACCATATATAGTGCTATTAATTCCTAATTACTTTACATCCATCAGCAACACTGTCCCCGTTGAGGCTCACAATCTAAATTCCCTATCAGCATGTCTTTCCAGCGATGTGAGAAGTCACGTTTCCAGGGCTCATGTAACATTGTTATGACACGTAAGCCCCGTGACCAATCAGCACAGGCTTCCTTCTCCCAGGAGTACTTAACAGGTAGTGAGCGGCAGCTACAGCACTCACTCCCTGTTAATTGCTCCTGTGTCTAAAGACAGTGACAATGAAGCCTGTGCTGATTGGTCACATAGGCACTGAGAACACAAGTTCTGATATAGCTGGAACCTTGCTGGCACCTGAAGTGAGTATAGGCTTAGTTATTTTTTTAAGGGTGAACATGGGGTTGTCCAAGTAGTGGTCAGCCACTTCAATTTGAATAGTTTATAGTCAGTACTTGATCGCTTGATTGGGCTCCTATTGATGTCAATGCAATGGGCTGCTATAATTTATACTGATCTCAGTGTTGTTGGACAGTACTGGGATCCAGCAGGAAAAAACTCTTGATTGAACCTAATAGAAAAGTGCCCAAAACAAGAGAGCTTAAGTTTTAAGTCAAATAATTGATCATATGGGTGAAGACCACAGACTAAAGCTCAAGAATGAGATTTTTTTTTCATAAAATGTGAAAATATGACAGAATACAGTAACATACCAGCAGGAAGGACAGCGCCACAGGCACGGGTAGTGATGAAAACAAACTTCTTTATTCCATGGTCGTGCAGCAACGTTTCGACCATCCACACGTGCTCTTTATCACGTGTGGATGGTCGAAACGTTGCTGCATGACCATGGAATAAAGAAGTTTGTTTTCATCACTACCCATGCCTGTGGCGCTGTCCTTCCTGCTGTATGTGACATTATCTAGATAAGGACTCTCTGGACTGGACGTGCGTCCAGGGACGGGCTGGAAAGACTATAAATAGAGCCTGTGAGATCACCTGGTGCGGTGACCGTTTTTTCTTATTAGAATACAGTAACAGATCTAATAAAACAAGAAATACAGCTGTGCTCACCCTCATGAGGGACAGCAATGCCTCTCTACCTCTGCACTGGCATAGTGATTGGCCAAAGTGGTCATGTGGGCTGCAGTCAAGACATCACTGCTGCAGCTTGTCAACAGAAATTGTGGCCGAAAGGCATCACTTGACCTGGAGAGGGTGAGTATACATTTGTTGTTGTTTCCTATTTCTACAAGCTTATTTTGAAATATATATAATCCGAGACAACCCCTTTATGCACATGGTACACTGAAGTGGGAACATCATCTTACAAATGAATTTCTTCAAGGTTTGAAGATCACTAATTGATCTACAAACATTATTATGCATGAAATATGCCAATAGGGCATGACACGGAATCTGCTGGTAATGTTTTCAGGCGTCTCAATATTATTTAGGGAAATTAAGCAAATGTCAATACCTAAAACCAATATAAGATTCAAGGACACCTATAATTAAAATGCAGATGGATTAGAAGTTGACTAAAAAATTATGGATAAATTCTTATGCTGAAACTTTCCAATATTAATTTTTCCAACATTAAATAACTAACGTTATGTGACACACATTGCGTGTTCTACATATGGAAGTTGGTGAAGGTAAACGGGAGACTTTATTCGAAGCTTCTGAGCCTACAGGCAAAATGTTTAACAGGGCTCCTAGCTATCATACGTAATTTGCACCATTGGTCCCCTTAAATGGGGCAGCGAGACCTTTGGAATAACCTTTATATCCCCTAAAGTTACGCCTCTGGGGTAGAAATATCTATATCACATACGTTCTTTGAATCAGAATAAGAAAAAATTGTAATTCAGGAATACCATAAAAAATGGGATTTGGAACAATTTTAAAAAGAAACTTATCATTAAGGTGCCTATCTCTTGTAACAAAGTTGTTCGGAGGCACAAAATATGACCATTGTCCTTCTAACTTAATAGCACTGTGCTTGCTACTAAGTTCCCATTAGCAAAGATGCCCCCAAAGATAGGCAATTACAGAAATTTGCTTACTTTTCTGAAACTAATTTTCATAGTAAGCACATCACTGCTCCCACCGTCCTCCACTTTCTCTTCATGTAGTGCTAGATAATTATGTTGGACCTTCGGATGATCCCTTCGTGAAGGAAAATATATTGGGAATAACAGTTGATCAGTAGTCTTGGACCATCTTAAATTTTATTAGGGTAATTGAGAAGTGACAAAGGTGAATTATTTTTAGGTTTATTGAACCTCATTCTATTTTACCATCAAGTTTAACAGCAGGGGGTCATGTGTAATTGTGAATACCACCATTATTGGAATAAGAAGATGAGTCGCACAATGGCAAACTATCTCCCCTCAGTGTGGATTTCAGGTTATAAAATGTTTGTCTCTCCCCACCTTCAAACCATAGACCATTACATCCTATGAGCCCAAAGGGTTAATCAATATGCATGATAATTGGGTTACCATTTCCATTCTAATTATACTTATTTAGCACCAATATTTTTCTCAGCAGGTTACAGACATTGTCATCACTACCCCTATTGGGGCTCACAATCTAAATTCCCTATCCCTATGTCTATGAAGTATGGGAATACCTGGAGGATACCCACAGATAACATTGAATGCCTTGCAGATAAATTCCTAAGGGTACCTTCTCACGCCACAACCACAGGAGGCATTTTTGGCTGCGATATTTCGCCCGGGAATTATCGCCGCCAAATTGCCTCCTTATTGCGGCGTGTATTTCGGGAATTTGGCGGCGATAAATCAAATGTCGCCTGGTTCCGATTTCAGAGCACTGCTCCCGCAGTCAGATAATACTCAGTTTCTTCTTGAAAATGATTTCAATCACAAATTCTTTGGTATCATTATTGGTATCATTGTTACAAATGCTTCTCTAATTTGTGTAATTAACAGCACCTGTAATTTACCTGTGGCACCTAACAGGTGTTGGCAATAACTAAATCCACCTGCAGCCAGTTGACATGGATTAAAGTTGACTCAACCTCTGTCCTGTGTCCTTGTGTGTACCACATTGAGCATGGAGAAAAGAAAGAAGACCAAAGAACTGTCTGAGGACTTGAGAAACCAAATTGTGAGGAAGCATGAACAATCTCAAGGCTACAAGTCCATCTCCAAAGACCTGAATGTTCCTGTGTCTACCGTGCGCAGTGTCATCAATAAGTTTAAAGCCCATGGCACTGTGGCTAACCTCCCTAGATGTGGACGGAAAAGAAAAATTGACAAGAGATTTCAACGCAAGATTGTGTGGATGGTAGATAAAGAACCTCGACTAACATCCAAACAAGTTCAAGCTGCCCTGCAGTCCGATGGTACGACAATGTCAGCCCGTACTATCCGTCGGCGTCTGAATAAAAAGGGACTGTATGGTAGGAGACCCAGGAAGACCCCACTTCTTACCCCGAGACATAAAAAAGCCAGGCTGAAGTTTGCGAAAACTTACCTGAGAAAGCCTAAAACGTTTTGGAAGAATGTTCTCTGGTCAGATGAGACAAAAGTAGAGCTTTTTGGGCAAAGGCATCAACATAGAGTTTACAGGAGAAAAAAAGAGGCATTCAAAGAAAAGAAGATGGTCCCTACAGTCAAACATGGCAGAGGTTCCCTGATGTTTTGGGGTTGCTTTGCTGCCTCTGGCACTGGACTGCTTGACCGTGTGCATGGCATTATGATGTCTGAAGACTTCCAACAAATTTTGCAGCATAATGTAGGGCCCAGTGTGAGAAAACTGGGTCTCCCTTAGAGGTCATGGTTCTTCCAGCAGGACAATGACCCAAAACACACTTCAAAAAGCACTAGAAAATGGTTTGAGAGAAAGCACTGGAGACTTCTAAGGTCTCCAGCAATGAGTCCAGACCTGAATCCCATAGGACACCTGTGGAGAGATCTAAAAATGGCAGTTTGGAGAAGGCACCCTTCAAATATCAGGGACCTGGAGCAGTTTGCTAAAGAACAATGGTCTAAAATTCCAGCAGAGCATCGTAAGAAACTCATTGATGGTTACCGGAAGCGGTTGATCGCAGTTATTTTGGCTAAAGGTTGTGTAACCAAGTATTAGGCTAAGGTGCCAATACTTTTGTCTGGCCCATTTTTGGAGTTTTGTGTGAAATGATCAATGTTTTGCTTTTTGCCTCATTCTCTTTTGTGTTTTTTCATTAAGACAAATTAAATGAAGATAATAATACCAAAGAATTTGTGATTGCAATCATTTTCAGGAAGAAACTGAGTATTATCTGACAGAATTGCAGGGGTGTCAATACTTTTGGCCACAACCTTGTCCTGTGATCCCTTTCTGGTAGATATGTCCCCCTTCCTAGTATGCTCCACATATTGGTGTATATGCCACCCTTGCTGCTCTATATGTCACCCATTTTCTGCTTGTTCTTGATATATATGTCCCCGTTCTGCCACTGTTCTCTAACGCATAAAAAAATTAGCCCTCAAAGAACTCAGCAGATAGTATTGTTCTGATGCTAACATAACAAATAACTGATCCTTTACAATGTAAAGCAATAGACAGGACGGATATAACAAGCTCTTCTGCAGCTTATAACAATAAAGAAGTCTGACAGCCATAAGATTAAATTATATTATTTATTCATTCATTACATAGGTGAGTGACATTTTGGCCTCACCGACCTTCATCAGACACATGAGAAAAACAGACCTAAAAGAAGATGAAAAGTAAGGCAGAAGGAAGATAAATGCCACTGACATCACTGGAGTAATTGCATATAGCTTAGTTCTGTCACTTCTTAAATAGTTCATGCTTTGGGAAAATGTACATTATTTAATAGTGACATAAATAACTTGGATCTAAAAGCAATAAAAAAATGAGGTAGATGAAAAAAGGCAAATTGATGAAATAATCATAGCTTTTGTATTATTTATAGATGTAATTATGTAATAAAAAATATTGTAATATTTCACAGAAATGAAAAAAAAGTGTTAAAAAGAAAACTACAAATAATATATAAAAAGTAGAACGTTAACAAGTCCATCCCCATCACACAGCGCCTCTCGTACATGTAGTTCTGGGAGTTAACACTTTCTCTCCTGTACCTGTAACCTATATTCAGTGCAAATGGTTATGATCAGTGTCAAGTAGCATCGTAGCCCTGCCTGATATTATGAGTTTAGTGTCAGCACTATTAAATGGTACTTTTTCCAGGTCTTCCAGATGACTTAACAGCTCTGATGCTTTAGAGGATATGCAGTCTGGCAGACTTCCCATTCTTAATGTGTTAACAAAAGCCAATAGTGTCAGTTTTAACAGTTTCACATTAATTCCCATGACATTTTTAACAAACGTTGAATGCACTGCCATGTCTTACCCTGACACATTTTTTGCTATCATTTCACACTAGAAAAAAATGTCACCTGCAATCTAAAAGTTTGTGTTTTCATCTGACAGAATAATTAGTTCTCTCCTTTCTCGGCTTTCTCTATTTCCACACCTAGAAAGATTTCCGCAGTACATGGTTAGCACTTGTACGGCACACGCAAAATGAGTGTAAAGGATGCAGCGGGTTCAGAGCTGCCGTGTTAAGATTTCACGGTATTAGACCTATGCCATGATGTCTATGGCAGGACTTAAGAAACTAAAGTTATATGTATGGAACAGCAGGAAAACCTTACAGGATCTGAGTGATCTCATGGATCTTGAATGCATATACCATGGTCTTCAGGCTCGTGACCATATCAATTTCTGGGGTATGATGCCTCAGATATAGGACAACACATTTTGGTACCATATTCCTCTTTTGCCCCCAATATGTTTGGTTTGACCGTTTACACACAAGGATATTAAATGGAAAAAGAAAAATTTGGTGGTAGGGGGGAGCGAGAATTTGTCAAAGACAGATTTTCCAATGCAAATTCTTTACTTTCGGAATCTAAGGGTAAAAAGGGATTTTCCAATTGTATGTATTCTTTAAGGACATCCTGCAGATTTTCTCTTAAATAAAATACAGTTTTAAATACTGTTTGCAGCTTCACTCAACAGCCTGGACATTTTTGAGCCATTTCTTAGTGACAGATGCCACAGACAGCGAGTGGCGCCTCTAGAGATCTGGCAGTGCTATGCTCCAGAAGGGGCTGGTGGCACAGATTGAAGATGACCATTTGTCCCCAGAGGTAAAGTATGACACTCCTAATATTTATCATTTTTATTTGCCCGGAGAGGGGTACAACAAGGGTTATTGTCTATTAGCCAGGTTTATTTTTTAATTCATCAGCCCATACGGTAAAAGTTAGTATTAAGTTACAGGATTCATAAGCTTTAGGAATAATTTCAGACTGAAGGAGACAGAAGACGCAATCCTATAATAATTGTCAAACCTTCTCATTGTGCTGAGTGCTCTACCGATGAACCTGAAGGTGTTGTCCAGGAATCCTTCCCATTATCATTTTGTACTAATTGAATACTAATAATGTTGGTGGCAGATCATTTTCAGGTCTCATAATTATGTGTCATTACATTGAGTCACATTGTCTTTGCCTAATACGTTTGCTATTAGTGGGATAGCGCCGGCAGAGACACCATTGTACAACTTTTCTGCATAGTTGATTATAACTTAACACTGTGCAGTTAATGCCAACTGGCAGTATAAAATACTTAGCTCCCATTTTCATGCTTGAAGAGCCTGTCATGGATAACTGAATTCCTTTGATTGACTACAATATATGGCGGTAACAGACTTTTTATTTTTAATTTATTGCTTTTATATGTGAAATTGGCGTGCCTTTATCATCGCGAATAAGAAAGGTGGCTCTTGTAGCAGCTGGTTAATTTCCTTTGGCTTCACACATCAGCTTAATGATCCGTTACTTGTGTGCCACCTCTCTCATCTACGGGAAGATAGGTACAAATTGTACCTATAAAATTATAATATACCTCTTGGTTATCTTTGTTTTTCAAATTGTGAAAACTGGCTTTGTGCGTTTAGTGTCCTCATGTAAATAGGTCCAATGGAGCTTCCGATAGAGATGGAAAATGTGCAGAATGTGAGAATGTTATGTGTGTGTAGGAGGCAGTATCCTCTGAGATGCCATCCAAATAACCTTTTGACCACTGTATAATCCTACAAGCCACAGAGTAATGGTTGGATGTGCTGGAGGTTGACTGCAGGATTGCATCTGTTTTTGTTTTCCTCCACTACCCCCCAGTGGGTATATTTCAAGAACCACCTCTAATGCAGGCAATTTAAACACCAAAAAAAGAAAGATTTATGCACAAAATGTGCTAAAAATGTCAGGCTAGTTTTAAAGCGATAGTCGTTTGCAATATAATAAAGTAAAAATAATGATGCTCTTTCGGGGCCTGGGATCAGATTGCTTGTTATTTTTGCCGTTCTTCCTCCATGACCTTTTTCTGTCTGCCCTGTTTTGTTGCTTAATAGATTTTTATATTTGTGAGTGGTATTTATGTTATCTGAAAGTTAAGAAGTAATAGATAGGCTGTTCATCTGACAGAGAGAGCCTGACAAGCCACTAGAGCCAGTAATAGCTCAAGGGTAGAATAAAGTTAATGTTGTACACAGAAATTAGGGCTGTAGATATAAAAACTCCTAAAACGAGTCTTATTAGTGGCTGTTTTTGAGAGTGAGGGTTGAGCCATTTGCATTGTCATTAGTAAGAGTGGAAATGAAAAGAAATGATACAATAATATAACAGTCCAACAGTCATTCGCCATTATATATTAAACAGCTTATAAGGTCCCCGTCACACCAGGCGACGGGGCTGGGGATGTCGGCGGCGACTGGCGGGTGCACGCACGTTTTTGGCACCTCGCCAGCGTCCCATTCCCCGTTCACACGGGGCAACACCATCAGCCCCGCGCCGGCGAGCTGTCAGGCGGCATCGCCGCCGGGGTGTCTGGAAACCCCAGCAGCGATGCAGGACAATGGGAGCATATGGCTCCCATCGCCTGACAGGTCGCCGGCGCCCGGTTACATGGGGCGATGTGTGCACATCGCCCCATGATGGTCACCTGTTTCAGAGCACTGCTCTGAAACCAGACCAGCGCCCGGCACCGCCGACATCGCCCCTTTACATGAGGCGACGTAGGGGCGATGTCGCCGCTGATAGGCCACGCCCCCACGTCGCCCCGTGTGACGGGGGCTATAAAGTTTTAGCTGCAATTTGTTGGAACAATCCTTTTTTTTGAAAAACCCATTTTAATATATCGTACTCTAATAAGGAAATTAAAATATACCTGCTTCAGATCCTGACCCCTTAGACAGAGCAGGTCCGACCTTTATAATCAAGACAATCTATTGATTAAAAAGGGGGCAAAGCTTAATTTCCAATGTGGTGGCTACAAAGAATTGGACGAGCTACTTTCCTTACAGATCATGGTTAGGCTAGATGGTGAACTTATTGAATTTGTGTCTTCTTTCAATCTTAAAAGTGTATTCTCACATTTGGAATACCATGCCATTCATTCATATGGGAGTGCCGAAAACTAGTCAAGCACAGCTCTCGACTATCTACAGTGTTTCATGGTCCCATTGAGAATGATTTGAGCTGAGAGCATAATTGACCACCATTGTATTCACACAGGGCTCCAGCTAGCCCTGTTATGGGTATTGTTCGGGTTAAGTGATCAAACCCAAAGCAATCAAGATGTTATCCCCTATTCCGCTGTTTGTCAAATATGTGGTAACTGCAAAACTTGAAAATACCTTTTTAAAACAAACTAATTTCTGGAAGTCCCATTAGAGAGACTCCATGTCATCAAGAATCACATATTAAAGTTTTACCTGGCACAGCTCTGTTCCCTCATCCCCCATTTATACAGCTCAGCGGCTGTGAAGTAAAATTAACCCCCATGATCAAATGTTGATGACCTTTTATAAGGATTGTACATCAATTTTAAAGACCCAGTCAACTCCTATAATATTTTCACCTGAGAGAAGATCTCTTAGGTAATATGAAGAGAAAGGGGTCTTCATAAATATTCAACCAGCTCAGAACTTCAATCCACTAATAGCACTGATTTACTCTTCCTTTAAAACCTCAGCCTGATCTGTTCTAAGGCTACCTTCACACACTGCGCATTTTTGAGCGCTTTTTTAAGAGCTCTTTTCAAAAATGCGCAGGTGTGTATTGTCTGACGCAAAATGAATGTAAAATTCTGGGAGAAAGCGCTGGCATAAAAAGAATTGACTTGTCAATTCTTTACGCAGCAGCGCCGATGCTTTTTCCAATAAGGGCGGGTGCTGCTGCATCTGACGTCACAGAGGGGAGGAAGAATCCTGCTTCCTCCTCTCCTGTGTGACACCTGTGACCGCCCACTTGATTTTGCAGTGTATTAATATACACTGCAAAATCAAAGTTAAATAAAGACAAATGTATTAAAAATACCGTATATACTCGTGTATAAGCCGACTTTTTCAGCCCAAAAATTGGGCTGAAAAGTCCCCCCCTCGGCTTATACACGAGTCATATACAGTGTGGTGTGGTGGGGCTTGTCCGGGCACTGCATGAGGCAGGAGGAGGCGGAGGGAGGCTGCAGAATGAGCAGCACGTCACGTGGTGCCGCTCATTAATTGTGCATGGGGAGCAGCGCATAGTACATTGCTGCTCCCCTGCACAGTATAGCCTCCCCCCCCCCCCCTATGTATACAGAGGCCCCCCCAGCAGTGATCCATCTCACCCCTCGGTCTCCAGGCACCAGCTCCTCCAGCTGCTGCGTCTGCGTGCCCCACGGCTTCTAATACCGGCGTCCTCCCCGCTCTTCCTGATTGAATGCGATCATGTGACCCGCGCGGTCACATGATCGCATTCAAACAGGAAGAGCGGGGAGGACGCCGGTATTAGAAGCCGCGGGCACGCAGAGCAGCAGCTGGAGGACCCGGTGCCTGGAGACCGAGGGGTGAGATGGATCACTGCTGGGGGGGGCCTCTGTATACATGGGGGGGCTCTTATACATGGGGGGTGCCTCTGTATACATGGGGGGGCCTCTGTATACATGGGGGCCTCTGTATACATGGGGCAGTGAGACAGCAGGGAGCTGTATACTATGCTGGGCCTGTATATCACTGCTGGGGCATGTATACCACTGCGTGGGCTGTATAGCACTGCCGAGGGGCCTGTATACACTGCTGGGACTGTATACCACTGCTGGGACTGTATACCACTGCTGGGGCTGTATACCACTGCTGGGCTGTATACCACTGCTGGGCTGTATAGCACTGCCGAGGGGCCTGTATACCACTGTTGGGTTTGTATACCACTGCTAGGACTGTATACCACTGCTGGGGCTGTATACCACTGCTGGGGCTGTATAGCACTGCCGAGGGGCCTGTATACCACTGCTGGGTCTGTATACCACTGCTGGGGCTGTATACCACTGCGGGGCTGTATACCACTGCCGAGGGGCCTGTATACCACTGCTGGGTCTGTATACCACTGCTGGGCCTGTATACCCATCCTGGGGACTGTATACCACTGATGAGGGGCCTCTATACCACTAATGAGGGGCCCGTATACCACAGCTGGGGACTGTATATCAGTGATGGCGGCAACTGTATACTAGTTATGGCCACTATATACCAGTGATGGCTGCTATATACAGGGATGGTGGGCTATATACCAGTGATAGGGGGCTTTATAACAGGACGGTGGTCTGCTGCATTGGTAGTTTACTGTTTCTATTTAAAATACAAGTTCAACATTTTATTCGTATCTATTTTCATTTTTTTAAATTTTTCAGTACCGGTAGCTGCTGCATTGTCCACCCTAGGCTTATACGCGAGTCAATAGGTTTTCCCAGTTTTGGGGGGCAAAAGTAGGGGGGTCGGCTTATACACGGGTCGGCTTATACACGAGTATATACAGTAATAAAGAATTAAACACTTACCTCTCCGACGGGTGTTCCGGTGTCCGGGAGCCAGGAGCCGCCGCTGGAATGGTCCTGCTAGGACCTGTGGTGATGTCAGAGGGCGTTTCTGTCATGTGATATGTATCACATAACTGCAAGCGGCCAATCATCCCCGGGAACTCCCCCTCTGACATCACGCAGGTCTTTTTCCATCAGTACATGGCCTTCGCACAGCTCCAGATAGCACGAACAAGCCGGTGGAGAGGTAAGTCTAAAATCTTTATTATTTTTAATACTTCTGGCTTTGTTTAATTTTGATTTCACAGTGAATATTAATACACTGCGAAATCAAACGGGGGCTGGCAGACATAGCACAGAGGGGAGGAGGAAGCAGGATTCTTCCTCCCCTCTGTGACATCACTCCTCCCCCGGCCCGTAAAAAATCGTGCTGTCTGAACATAATTGCTTCTTTTTTGCGCTTTTTGTGTGATTAAAAAACGCTGGTAAAAGCGCCCGTGCAAAAAAAAGCAAAAAAAGCGCTTTGTGTGAACGTAGCCTAATTCTGTTTTATGTCAGTAGAGAAGGTGTGTGTATGTGCAACAATTCATGTATCAATAGAATAGGTGATAAATGTAAACTTTCAGGGGAGATGAACCTTTGGAGTCCCTAGCATTGCTGAGAATAAAGATATCAAAGTTGACTTTGTGAGTGATGGCGTACTAGTGTGACCATAGTAATTGTAGTGTGTTTACTTAACCCTTCACTGGGGTCTATTTATCATGTCTTGCATGACCACCGCTCCATTTCCTGTGTATGAAAGCGGTGGTCTCAGGTGCTGTATCATAGTTCTGTAGAGGTAAATATAATAAATGGTCATGTATGCACATTTCTACTAATTTCTTAGGCTGGTTTCACATTTGCGTTTGCAAGCGTAGCGGCTAAAATGTATTAAATCCGCATGCGTATTGCACACTAATCTTTTACATGGAGTGTGCATTCGTGTGCAGAGACATTTTTTGGCATGCGTATGGCTGCGCATGCTTACCCGGCGCGTCGAATTTCTGCAGCCGGGGAACACGTCATGTTGCATTTTTTGAGGGTGGAAAAATGCGCAAGCATCCGCATGCGTACACATGCGGATAAACAATTGTACGCAAGGCCTTGCGGATGCCTGTGTTTGATATGCATGCGTATAAGCCAATGCACATGCCCAGAAAGAGATTTGCAGTACCTCCCATCGCCCGCCCATATCCCAGCCCCCCAAAAAGGCTGGGATCTGTAAAAAAAATAACAGAAAAGTGCGGATGCCGCAAAAGAATTATTAAACGCATGCACACAAAAAGCTCGTAGTCATGCAGAAACGCAAACAAACGCATGCATACACTACATTTTTATTAAGGTTTGACTATGGGGACAAAATCCCCTGCGTTTGCATGCGTTTTTACATGCATATGCACATGCACAACATACGCTGCACTTGCAAATCTAAATGTGAAACCAGCCTTAAAGAGGCCTTTGAAAACCCTTATCCTCTGGATTACTGAGGGTTCTAGTGATCACATATTTATCCAGTTCATATATTATCAATGTATTTAGTGGGAAAATCCATTTAGCTCTTTCCATAAACCACTAACTAATAACACACTGGAAGGTGTTTACTTCAGAGGATCATAATTCCTTTATGTAAAATAATTAGTTGGACACAAAAGGTCAACTCAGGGAAACGCAATATGGTTTCTACAAAAATTCAGCTCCGGGCACGTTTTATAATTCAGGGGAGAGTAGAGCTGTTAGAAGTGGACACCCCCTTTAAATACTAATTATTTTGGTTGTCACATTTTAGACCTTTTTATTCTATCCAGTAAAGTCTATGAAATTATATCAAAATCAAGTGCTCCATTTGGAGGGTTACATTTCATCTTATACCTCCTATGACTTAAGAATACCCACCTCAAAGAGCAATAGCTGCTTATCTGTCCTCGGCAGACAGACCTCTCCCCCTCCCTAATATCACTTACTTTGTAAATGGCTTTCACACTTGGATTCACACGACAGAACTGGCAGCACAATTACTGTAGATTTGAGACCCACTTTCTGATAACCATTTCTGTTCTAAACATTAAAGAACGTGATACAGTAAAAGATACAAAACATAATCATGTTCTTACGTTTCCATGTCAAGAAAATGTAATTAATTCTTGGACACGGACAATTTTATCTTCTAGATGTCTATATAGTGATACTATGAATATTTGCTTGGTACATATCAAGATGACCGGCGGGGGTTTTTAGTGGGTGCTTCTGCCAATATAAACCAGCCGAATGAAATGGTATTTGTATATTCTATTAAGGCACGTTGGGTGGCCATATAGTCGTTTAGGATGATTACACTGGTTTCTTTCATTGCAGCTTATGCAGTGTTACTAAACTGCAGCAGCCAGATGTTAAATATCAGTGTTTTTGTGGAAAATTATTTTGTCACCTGGAATCTGCCAACAAACTGCTATTGACTGATCTGTTATTATTTATCTCTACTTAGTACGTAAATATCTATAGGTAATAGTATGCCTGCCTATGCATTAACAAACTATGTGGCAGACTATATTACTAGCCGGTAGGAGGAGGATCACAGGACTCGAGACCAGCGGCCACAATCTATCAACGTGACTAGGGTATTGAAAATTTTTTTATCTTCCAGAACATATTTGTGTTGAAAATTGGACTCTTTGAGTTTTTCTCATCTGTCAAAAAATTATATTTGTGCTATCAACAATTGGCCATTACTCCACATAAAGGCAAATTCCCACATTGGTTTAATATTCACGTAAGAAGAAAAATATGAGCAATTTGGATCGGTATTGTTAATGATTTTCATCCTTCCTATCAGTGTGACATCTGTTTTTTTTTTGTCATTGCAGAAGAAAAAAATTCAGGTTTTTACTAACCAATAGAATTGGCAGAATTGGCAGAACATGGCATATATGAACAAACTGACTTAAAGTGAACCCGTCACCAAATTTGAAAAGCGCCCATTCATCAGCACTTATACTGCTTTGTAAGAAGGTGACTACTGTGCCCTGCTTGCCACTGTACACAGAATACCTTACTTTTAAAAACATCCTGCCTTGTATTATCATTACCTGTTTCTGGTCCTATAGGCTTGATTGTAGCTCAGTCTTGTTGCGATCCATCCCTCCTCTCCTCGACGTCCGACTGCCTCTTCTCTGGATCCGCTTCTCTGGATTGAACAGGCAGTCTGTGCTCTGCCCTACTGCAGGCAGAGCCTTAAATTCATCTATGCATGTGCAAGCCGCCAAGGTCTCTGCGTAAACGCAAAATTCACCTGGTTATATAAATGATGCAGAAGATGTCATTTGACAGCAGGGGTGAAATATTTGTGCAGAGACCATGGCGGATTGCGCTTGCAAAAATGAGTTTAAGGCTCTGCTTGCAGTAGGGTAGAGCTCAGTGCGCATGCGCAATCCAGAGCTGCACAGGTGAGCAATCTGGATATCAATCAAAAGAAGAGCATGTCATACGATGAGGAAAGGCAAGACAGACGGCAAGAAAAGGAGGCACGGAGACGTGGAGAGGCGTGACAGACCACGCTTCTATCAAACCCATGTCCGAAACAGGTCATTATAATAAGGGCCAGAAATGTTTAAAAGTACATTATTTGGTCTACAGGTGTAGTTGGGGCATAAGAGCCACCTTCTTAGAATGCAGCATAGGCACTGCTGAAGGTGGAGCTTTTAATTTAAAGCACCCAAGTCTGTTGACAAGTTCACTTTAAATGGGCAATATTGATCCAAAAATCGGATTAAAAAATAGATATGTTTTATTTTTCATTTAAATGACGTGTTGATAGTATTGATGCCTTATCCTAAGGACTCTGGACTCCCATCTATTGTCTTAGTAAAGGGCCAGTTGTAGACACAGCCTATGTTTGTGTACATGCTGCTCAGTCTTATTCATTCTGCTGATTGGTGAAAGCTATCAATGTCTAGCCCTAAAAGGTCAATTGAAGAGTTTTCATATATGTTGATATCATTCCCATAGTTGATTAGTGTCTTCCTGCCTTCCCCTCCGAAACCATAAACTATCGCTGATATGGATGTGAATGTTATAAACAGTAAAATGCTTTTACTTTTCCTACATCTCTGTGCATGTAACTATATTTAGTAGTTATTTAAGAGGTGCATCAGTGATTAACCATTCCTTAAAGAAAATCCAATCCCTGGCACCTTTCTTGAGACTATTCAATCAACAAGGACCTTTGGGGGTCTCTTCAGTATATACCTTCATTATCTTAGTATTTCTCCCGGGGACTGTGCAATCCATCACAACACAGAGCCTTCCGCCTCCTGTGAAAGACGTGCCCCTTATCTCCGAGGAGTGTGTGGATGTTTGGTGCTGTGTTCCGTCTCAGAAAATCATATCTTTAATTGCTGAGAATTTTTCCCCATTACCTGTTAATTGTTAAATCATGGTGTCACAGGACTGTGAAATGAATCAGATTTTATCAGGCTTTTTTTCTTTCAGATTTTGTACTGATGGCACCGCAATCATAAAAAGACAGTCCATTATCCGCACAAGCCTCTTCCTGAGCCGCTTTCTTTTTACAGATAGTCATAAAAGACGTACATTTTCTTAAGCTTCTTTGACATATCAGTCTTATTTTCCGTGACTGGTATGACTAGCAAGAGACCGCTGAAATAGGAGACATAGTTAAAATCCTAAGTATTAGAAATAATTTAGCTGATAATTCCCCAATGTATAATTTTCTGCAGTTCCTGCTCACCGACCTTGTGGGCTTCTGACAGGTTGCTGAGGGAAATGCAGCAGGATGCCTCCTCCATCTCTTACAAGCAGTGTTAGGATTATGGAGATACATTTATACCTACTTAGTTATCAGAGCTTTAATATCTCTTGGATGGAAATATGAAAGTCTTCCTCTGTCAGGTGACATTTCTACTCTGATCACTATAAAACTAAAGTCTGATTTTCTGTTATAAAGAGGACTTTATGGAATGAGGGTGGGTGTTCTACGAAAACTGTGACCTTAGGGTATCTTAGGGTGTCTTTTTTCGCTTCTTTTCAGAAAGTTTTTAAGTTGTAACAATCAATGAGTGGCTTCTAAGCGGTCAGCACAATTCTGATAACCTCTGGAAATACAGTAAGTAGTTAAAAGATACTCAAAAGACTGAACATAATCTAGCAAGTACGGTAATTTTTACAAAAAATTCACATGGTCATTTATTTAGTGCTTTTCAAGGTGGATTACAGGGTATACACATCCGAAAAAGACATTGTGTGCACATACCCTAAGCCTGTTTCCCCACAATGTTCCTAACTGTAACTAGGCTTTCCTGAACCTGGGGTAAAGATTCAGATTTACGCCCTAACCCAGTATCAAAATACACTTGCCAAGACAAACCTGCATATTGACACAACATCCACGGACACCTCACACCTGCTTTGCTAGGCCTTATAGCTACATTCCTTTATAATGTGGATATTATTATTAGCAAGCAGGTGTGTGCAAAGAGTTGTTAAACCCAACTCTTCACACCATTCTATAATCTCCTGCAACTTGCTAATGGCCTGCAAAGTTATGCAAAAAGCTATCTCCGTAATGATGAGTAGTGCACATCATTCCCTTTGAATCTTTTGATTAGGATAATATACATGGTTATGTATATAAATATATTGTAGTGATTTGTTCACTGAGCGTGTTGGGGGACACTAAAATAGTAGCGGCATTGAGACAAACAGGCACATTTTTACAGTAAAATAATATCCATTCGGCTTATTACACATTTTAAACCTCACCCATGATACAGTCCATTAACATCAATGGAACATTCAGACCTTCAGTCTATTCCAATTGGGGGTGCATCCGCCTGTCATTATATACATAGTCCCTTTTAGACACATGGTTACCTTCAGGAGCTATACCCAGCTCCATTCACTGTCTCCTGCTAGGCCATCATTCAGGAAACTGCCTGGGATCTAGGATCACCAACACTTGTCAGTTCCAGACCGTCAGCAGGACTGTAAATTCTTGAATACCCTGTGGTCTCCTTGTCGCAAATCTATTAGGATGCTGACCCTCTCCACATTTCCATACTAGGTATGTTCCAGGACAACAGTCGCTCCAACCACCGAGAGAGAGAGCTCTCGTAGGTTCTGCCAAAGCTATCCCAAGCTATGCACACGCTATTTCCATCATGTGCTTCTGGCAACATGGTTGATGCAAACCCAGAGGAACCATGTGGCCAAACAGGAGATTGGACCAAATCCCACCTTCTGCACATGAGAGAAACCTGTGGGATTTTATAGATTAGCCAGACACACCCATGTCTTTTTGCAAACTTGCAAACCCACCTTACCTGCACCTGAAACTACAAGTCCCAGGATAATGCATTTCTTAAACTTGCTGAACTACAAGTCCAAGCATACATTTTAGCAATGCAGCAAGCCACTGCATCACAATATCTAAAAAAGATATAGTATAGGTAAATAAATATTTAAAAAAACAGTGAAGCAATATGAATAAAACATGAGAAAAAAGTGTTCCGAATTCACAAAGATGGTACAATTCAGATTAATGAGTGAATTAGGCTAAAATATATATTTTTGAGCCTTACATCATTTTCTGAAGCACTAGTTTCATCATATAGTACAATGCGGACATGAACTGTACTATTATTTTCCCACTGTTATATGCACCCAGTGTTCATGTATGGCCCAGCTTCTTATTTCTGCTGTCTTCAGGATGATATAATTATAACTGGATCTGTATCAGCTGGCCATGCCTCATTTGCCTCTGGAATATCCCTGATTAAATGACGTGTTGTGGTGGCAGAATTAAGATGGGATTCAGTGAAATGATTTTGGAACAATTAATCCTAAACTGCAGCTAAAGTAGCAAATGGTGCTGCCGTGGATTACACAATCCAGATAATCCATTGCCTGGATTTGAGAATGTGTCAATACTCCACGCATCATCTATTTTGACTTAAATCCTCTTGGGGAAAACTGAAACCTATGACCCTCAGTGATCGAATTCCAAGAACTATTTTTTTTCAGTATCAATTGATCTTTTCGCTTTAATGGCAAAGCATTGTGGATTTATACAAATATGGGTCATGGGCAGTAAACATTCCTGATATCCACAATATATATGCTTTTAATAACAAGGTATAATTTATCTTTAGGATATTTCATAAAGTGAAGATTGGAATAACTTGTAAAGGGAATTATAGTATGTGCAATTCTCAAATATCATTTATTTTTCCTCCTTTTTATGGGGGCGATCCGATAACATCTATGCAGAACTATAGGGAATGTTACATTTATTCATTCATAGAATATAGGCAGTAAATGGACTGCAAAGTCTCAACGCTTTACTGTGTTCACTAATATTTAAAATGGCTACAAACCAGAGGTTTAATTTTAATACATCTCTTTAGGCTACATTCACACACTGCACTTCACTATTTGCAGTGGAATGCATGAAACGCATTGACGTTAGCTGTCCCAGCCAAGTCAATGCATTTCACTATTTTCCATTCACATGCTGTGCTCTTTACGGACCCGCTTGTGGGCTGAAAACTGCTCCCCCGTTGATCTCACCTAATGCCGAGGCCGCAGACCTGTGGAGGACCTTGGACAGCACCATGTGACCAAGCGACGTCACCCGGTCACATGACAGGCCTCCGGGATGAGGGTCCTAGAAGCAGCGACACTGCGGCCTCCGGGGATGAGGAGACATCGCTGGAGATCACCAAACGAGCGTGGTGAGGTGAGTAAAGCGCAGGCAAAAAGCGCAGCAGCATTCACACACAGAACCCTGCACTTTGTGAGGATACGTTCTTGGTGTAGTTTTGCAAAAAAATGGATCCTCACAAAATGCTGCAAAAATGCTGTGTGTGAATGTAGTCTTAGTTATAATTAAAGGGTATATCCAAGATTTTTAAAAAAAAAAGTGCCTAAACAACACTACCTGCCTGTTGTGCTCGGCGACATTCAACACCAGCACAGAGTGGTCACAAGCTGCTCCTGTCCGTGATATAATGCTTTTTCAACGAGCAGAGGCTTCTTCTCCACTCTACTCTGTAGAAGGTGCAGGACAGCCAATGTCATACTGATTGACAGCCGCCATCTCTGCTACCTAACTGGATAAGCCAGCTGTCGATGAGCATGATGCCTGTCTCAGAGCAGAAAAGTCAGCGGAAGTGGCAGAATCGCTGGCAGGAATGGCGCCGGGCACAATAAGCAAATAAGCAACTATCTGTCTGTTAGTGCTTAGGCACATTTTTTTTTGTAAAATCCAGGATATACCTTTTACCATAAAGAGGTAGCTTCGGGACAGTAACCCCTGTCCATGTGTCATACTGGTGCATATATAGGTCATATAGTGGACCCCCCGTCTTTGATCCAAAATTAGTGCTACCCGAATGGAGGGACTCTTGTTTTGGCAAATCCAGTAATCATTATTTTAGATGGCCATCATGTAATGTTACATTTTCATTGCAGCTGGTACTACAAAGGACATGTATGCCTTGGCCACTCTCCCTGCAACAACATTTTAAAAAATGTTGGTTTTTACTGCATGTGGTCTAAAGCACTATTTATTTTAGTACCCTTGGAGGATAGGCTCCAAAAAGTACGGTATTTTGCATTTGCATGCCCAGTGTCTAGGTGAGACGGTGTAATAAAAGCATCAGTATTGCTATAGAGGTACAGAGACCCTAAACACTCACACCACAGAATCACACCCTGAAAAGCCCCAAGGGTCCCTCAGCTGTATAGGATAGCACCCAGTCTTATAATTGATCATTGGTAGTTAAAGGTCCTGTTACAAACTTTACAATGGGACCCAAGAGCTTCAAATTTCACTTTTGTATAAATGGATGGGATAGTTCTGTAACCCATGTCTATGATCATGCATCTGATCACAGGTCATATAAGTCGTAATACAGGGTATTTTTGCATAGTAGCTAATGGCAAGCGGTAAAAATGTATGATAAATTATTTATATGAACAATTATTCATTATTGATACTTGATTATTTCTCTTATGTTCGTATATACAGTATTATGCTTTGACATTTCATTTGTCATGGTATGAAACCTTCTCAATTATGCATTTTTTACACTTAATATAATATTTTAAGTTATGGAACAGAAATAATAATGATGCATAATGAATGTTTTTTTTTCTGTAGAATAACTAAATATAATCTGAAATGTATAATAAATCACTAAATTAATCATCTTAACATTAAAATTTCAGACCTTCCTTTGGGCAAACTTAAATATATGGACAAATTACTCTCAAACCCAAAATAGTCAGATCATATGTACTTTTTATGGCCCAGTGCAAATCTGTCTTCATCTCAAATGTGCAGCATAGAAAACATATTTTCTACTTAAATATAATAAATCCAGGAATTTTCAAAAATAAGGGAAGACCTCATGCTTCTGGCAAAAAAGGCGAGTCTCCTGCACAAGCGCTACTCTATCCAGCAGGAACAGTCAGTTATGGAAACCTTTGCCAGAAAAATAACCACCTTCCAGCACTGCTCTGTGATCTTCTCCGGGAAAGGTGGGCATCTGCCAGTTGGCTGCTCACATGTCCTTTCCTGACTGCAGCAACACAAAGTTGTGCAGGGGAGCAGAAGAGAGCTGTTTTATGTCATTCTGTGGCTGTAATGTTGTTGGCTTTGTAGCTTTCACTGCATAAGATTGGTCAGATTTTTTGAGAACAGTTTATGTATTAGGAATTTGAGCAGAAACCTTAATCTTTGATCTCATTGTAATCTTTACAATATATCAGGCAGAATGCTGCAGAGCTGTGTTTGGCATTTGGTACAAGACATTGTACCGTGAAGTAATTTGGGCTTTGTAGCTATCACTATGTAAGGCTAGGTTCACATTTGCATATTTTGCAATCCGTTTGCTTGCTTGAAATTCATGCAACTCCCTGGATATGCTGGACACCAACGGATCCATGCAAACTATAGCGTTAGATGTCCACGCAACTTTTTTTTAACGGCTCCATCATCAGTCACGAGAGAGAGGGTGGGAGGAGCTGTACCTTGCTTCTGAGCATTCTTAGTACAGCAAAATGGTTTCGTGCACATGAAGCAAACTAATCTGTTTTCTGTAGAGTTCCATTTTTATTCATGATGTATAGTCAAAGGTCCATTATCGTCCGTTTGTCTGCATACTTCATGCGAGCCTAAAAATGAAACATTTTACAATTTTTGGGGACTTGAAAAATATGCTGACAAACGGATGCATGACAAATCGGTGACAACTGAATGCACACGCAAGACGAATCCGTCACCATTGAAAATAGATGGAGACAAAAACGGATCAGTGTCCATCCATTTAAAAATGTATGGAAATGTCTTGCAAAATACGCAAGTGTGAAACCAGCCTTAGGCTCCTTTCACATCAGCGGTTTTTGCTGATGTGCGGCCTGGATTCATCCAGCCCCATGCATTGTCTATGGGGCTTGCTGTCCGGGGCGGCAAGTGCGGTTACGCCGGATCGACCGGATCTGGCACTTGCGGCTGCGAAAAACAAAAGCTGCAAGCAGCACCTTATCTAACAGAACCACACTTGCCACACCGGACCGCAAGCCCCATAGATAATGCATGGGGCTTGCCAGATCAGGGCCGCAAGACGGCCGTTAGGCGCCAGATCCAGTGGTTTAGGCGCCACCTGCCGGATCTGACGCACATCAGCGAAACCGCTGATGTGAAAGTTCCTAAACTTGGTCAGATTATTTGAGAACACTTTATGTACAGTTTGGGCAGAAATCTCCATCTTTGATATTGTTGCAAATTTAAAAAAATATAAGGTAAAAGCTGAAGAGGTTTGTTTCACATTTGTAATAAGACATCATTGTATCGTGATATCAATTTTATCTGTTAGTTTTCAGGATCGCCAATAGCTATCTAAATAGCAGAACACAAAATAGGTTGCGTCTTCCAGGATATAAAAGCAGAGGATTTGTTTCCCCCTCCGCCACTTTTCCATGACCCTTGGTCCATTTCCTCCCTCCTCTTTGCTAACAATCTCTGAAGAGGGATGTCCAGAATAGATTTTCACCAGCTATACCAAAGTGATAGCACCTATCTATAAAAGGCCCAATCCCCAGCGACCACCTTGTAGCGGCATAGGCTGGCTTCAAAAGACTTTGTGTGTCAATTACATGTTAGTCAGGCCATCAAGAAAGGCAGAGTGTCTGCAAGGTCAAAAGTGCTGCATTACCACTGAGAACCCAGTAAGATAAACAAGAAGTTTGTCTCGCATCCGTGTTGTAACTTTAATGCTGTGTTCTGAGATATAGCTTACCTATTGTGCCTACAATGATCAAATCAGAAGTGGAAGTCGACAGAGCTGCCGTCTTGTTCTTCCAGAGAATTTCTTCCTCCCTCTTGTGTTTGTAAAATAGTCCTTTGAACACAATCTGTTCCTGACTGGTAGTCGGTCTCCATACATGTGCCTGTCTCTCCTTTATGTACCGGCTATGTGCATTTAAATGTTTTGACTGACAAATATAAATAATTCTTGCATATTTATGACATATATCATTTTAAATTTGACAGCGGAATATTCCCAGTACTAGTTTGCAATTCTGTTTGGTCTGTAAACTAAGCCCTTTGTGTAGGGAGATGCCTCCTGGGCTGTAGTCCTTGCACAAAATGTACAATATTGTGGTATTTGAAAGATCTGAATTGTATTTTGATTAAGTTCACGGATGGCTTAATGGATCATCACTGGGATTTGGAAAGGACCTGCTAAGATTAGGCAGCTTGAATTATTATAAGAAAGTTGCAGGTTGGCAGAACCAGCACCCCAGTTAGCTGAATGATGAAATAAAGAGACCGTTATAATACAGTCACCCAGCTGCCAATTGTGTTTTCCTCAGTTTTTTTCTGCATACATGATATATTCACTGCAACATACAATATGTCTAATATAATTTAATCTTAAATGTGCAGTTTAGAGATTCAAACTACATGTTATCAAATGAAATAGACAAATCAGAACATGGCTATTTGTCATACAGTCATCCATATCTACGCATTTTGTAGGAATAATATATATATAAAACTTCAGACACTATTACATTTATGCATACAGCCCTGTACATAAGGCTGTACTCAGATGAGTGTGTGAAAAATTATTTTACTTTAATACTAAAAAAGTTGACATTTTTTATCCATAATGGTACCTTTACACGCCGCTACAGAAGGTTAGAAACAACCGGGTGCTTCACGTGCACGAGCACGTTCCAACGATTGCAAACGTTACCCGATACCGCCTTTACACGCCGCTACAAAGTGCTCTACAGAAGGTTTAATCTATCTCTGGAGGCCCCGCCGGGTGCCACAAGTTACCTTCTGTAGAGCACCGTCCCTCATTTACACGCCGCTACAGAAGGTAATATGGGAGGACCTGGTGCAGTAGGGACAACACATAGGCGTGGCAGAGTTGTGGATTACGAGACGCTCGTACGATGATTGGACAATGCAATAGCATCATGATTGGCCAGGCAGCGCAGGAAGGCTGGCTAATACATGATGCTATTGCAATTGTATAATGTGAGTTGTCAGCTCCTTAAATATGCCGCCCTATGCAGCGACAATCAGTCGTAACGCAGGAGCTTCCACCAATGATCGCTGAAGGGGGGCGGTTTCCCGGAGGCTGTGTCACGCCCCAGGGAGTTCACTAGGTGAGGAAAAAAACCTTCCTGTACCTCATTTAGACGCCGCTACCATCGGGTTGAAACGAACCTGTTTTAGAGCACTGCTGAAAAACAGGTGTCGACAGTGACGGGTGGCAACAACCTGTTTTACACGCCGCTACCTCGGGTTGTTTTGACTGTGCAAGATACATTTGTGTCCAACACCCGGTTGTTTCTAACCTTCCGTAGCGGTGTGTAAAGGTACCTTATGGCATCATGTATCATGTCTGATCGTATGACATCCGTATGCCTCTGTGTATCATTTGTCTGTCCGTATGACATCTGTATGCTCCTTGTAACCTCTGTCCGTATGACATTCATATGCCTTCGTACATGATCTGTCTGTTCGTATAACATCCGTATGCCTCCATGTATCATTTGTCTGTCTATATGACATCTATATGCCTCCATGTATAATCTGTCTGTCCGTATGACATCCGTGTGGCTTGTGATTATTTTCCAGCACCCATTGACTTGAATATAGACAAGTCTCTTCTGCAATAGCAAAAGATTAGTGCATGCTCCAATTTTTTACCCACCAACACTCAGTTTATGTCAAATACTTGTCATCTGAACTGACCTATTCAATTACATTATTCAGTGTGCTGTCATTGTGATACAATATGTATGGGCTGGAGAAGCTTTGTATTCACAGCTTAGTCAGAAATTACTAATTAGCCCTCATCCCCTCTAACCACAGCATTACTGACAATTAGGCTAGGGTTAGAAGGCCGTATATTCTGTCATCAAGAGAATCAGTCCGAGTATGGAAATGACAGTGATCAAATTCTGATCAAAGTTTGATAAGAGTGTGAGCAGAGCGTGATCTCATTCTCTCGGTTGAGAATATAGAGAAATAAAATTATCCATCTTCTACATTGTGTCAGTCCGTGAAGCTAGGACTGCACTCAGATGTCATGCGAGGCAAGTGCAATGTTTTCAAAAGACCCATTCACTTGCATGGTCGAGTGCAATCTAACAATTGGATAAAATTTCGATGTGCTGCGTTTTTTTCCTTGGACCGGCATGTTCTGCTATCCCATTATCTTGAACTTTATTATATTAAAGAGGTAGATTACTACAAAGTAGCCACATAGATTTATAGCTGTGAATTGTCTTTTGCCAAATACCTTGTATTGTGAATTCTGCCAAGATGAGCAGCGCTATTGCTGATCGCTCATCACATGACCCCTAGTAGATACGAAAATGGCATGCACACTGAGACTTATTTCGTAGGTAGAGGTGCTAATTGAGGGGTCTGGGGGAACCCGCGATATACATCAGAAGAAGTTTTACAATCGCACACTCTTTGCATTTGATGCAATAAGTGATCTTTATTTAGGAGCAACACACCCCCTGATGCAGCGGCATCTAATGTCCGGTGATGTCTTGTCAACTCCTGGAACTGGAAATCGACCCAGCATCACAGAGGTGGGACCCAGTGATTTCCCCAATGCTGGACTGTGCTGTGCCCAATCACTCATAGCCCAATCACTGGGTCCCATCTCCGTGATTCCGGGTCAGTTTCCAGTTCCAGGACTTGACAAGACATGACCGGACATTAGAGGCCGCTGCAGCAGGGGGTCACGTGATGGGGGTGAGTGGACAGCATGGGAAGGTATTTGACAAAAGACGATTCACAGCTGTAAATTGATGTGACCACTATGCTTTGTAGTAAACCACCTATTTAATGCTGCAATATGTTGTATAAATCCCTTTTTAGGCTGCATTCATGTCCTTTTTCCTTCTACATATACAGTATGATCAGTGTCTTTCATATATCTAATATATAAAGCTGAATGTGTGTATGTGTGTGTGTGTGTTTATGTATGTATATCCGGGATTGGCATTCTATTTTGTTATAGCTAACAGCAGCTATTTATTAACCCGGGCGTAGCCGGGTACTACAGCTAGTAAAATATATATTCATTAAAGTCTATGATGCTACTCACATGTCCATGTTATTTTTTAACTGTGTATCTCCAAAAAACAAAACACAGATATATGTCTTTTTATTAGACTCATGGATCAAAATTACACATTGAAGTCTATTGGTCTGTGAAAATTGCGTATAGCACACAGATGGCACCAGTGTACAGTCTATGATTAACATGTTAAGAGTAGGAGAAGCTTTATCATTTATTTATTTTATCATCACTTATGAAACACTGATCGTAAAAACTGACCAAACACAGAAGAAACTGAGATCCAAAGTACTAATAAAACTTTGGCTGTTTTATTCCCTTACAGAAATACCTAAGGGTACCTTTACACGCCGCTACTGGCGGTGGATACAACCAGCTACTTCACGTGCACGAGCACGCACAAACGGTTACAAACAGTAATCGCACCACCTTTACACGCCGCCACAAGGTGCGCTTACAGTAGGTTTAATCTATCTCTGATCACCGCCGGGTGCCTCAAGTCACCTTCTGTAGTCACCTTACCTCATTTACACACCGCTACACAAAGCTAATATGGGAGGACCTGGTGCAGCAGGGACAACACATAGGCGTGCCACAATTGTGGATTACGAGACGTCGTACGCTGATAGGACGAAGCAAGAACATCATGATTGGGCAGGCATCGCAGGAGGCTGTTTAATACATGATGCTCGAGCAATTGTGTAGTGTGACTGGTCAGCTCCTTGAATATGCCTCCCTATGCAGCGACTACCAATCGTAATGCAGGAGCTTCCTCCAATGATTGCTGATGGGGCGCTTTAACCCGGAGCCTGTGTCATGCCCCAGCTACAGACCAGGTACATAGCATGGTGTAGAAACAACCCTTCTGTTCCTTCTTTACACGCCGATACAGGTCGCTACAATCGGCTGTGTAGCCACCTGTTTCAGGGCAGTGCTCGGAAACAGGTGCCGCTACTGGCGGGTGGCTACTACCGTCTTCACACGCCGCTACTACGGGGTACATTGGCGGTGCAAGCTACATTTGTTGCATGTAGCTGGTTGTATCCACCCGCCAGTAGCGGCGTGTAAAGGTACCCTAATAGCTTAGTTTCCAAGCCACATGTTGACGTCATATAAGACTGCTGGAGAGTAGAGATGAGTGAATATTTTGAAATCTGGGTTTCGGGTAGTGCAACCAAACTTTGGCTAGGGTCACACTTGCAAATTTTACATGCGTTTTTGGAGACCTGCGTTTCTAAAAATGCATGTAAAAACGCAACCATAGGCCCCCATGCAAAAAACGCATGCCCCAATAGCAAAAACGCATGCCCCAAAAGCAAAAACGCATGCCTAAAGTGCCATGCGTTTTTGGCATGTGTTTTTGCACTTAAGTGAGGAGCTGCCATCAAAAACGCTTGCAAAAACGCATGGTACCATTAGTACCATTTAGTACCATGTAAAAACGCATGTGTTTCCCATAGGGGCCCATGTTAAAAAACGCATGCGTTTTCTAAAAAATGCATGTGTTTTTGAAACAGCACCAAAAAATGGTGCATGCACTATTTTTTGGTTCTGATTCAAAAACGCATGGAAAAACGCATGGGTGCCAAAAAGCACCTAAGAAAACCCATGTAGAAATATAAAAAACATGCAGAAACGCATGTTTATTTTTAAGGCACCAATAAAACGCATGCCAAGTGTGACCCTAGCCTTTGTGGTGCACTATTCGTGATCACGAACTTGACCGATCCTCAATGGAAGTAACTGATTGACAGTTCAGCTCTCCGCCAACGTACAGCCAGCATAAGCTAAAACACTTCCAAGGATGGGAGGGTGAGTTTTTTTCTTTCCAAATTAATTTAGGACCAACACTACACCCAAAAACTTTGCTTTTAAGCCCAACACTACGTGCAGCTTGCACTGGACCAAGCACCAACTGTACCCGATCTCAGTGATGCTCACTCCAGTGCTTTGCAAATGTATAGCACCCGAACTCCGAACCCAAACAGGTTTGCTCAACACTTTTTAAGCTCGGTGACTCGAACCAAACCCCCTGAAAGGTTCACTTATCTCTACTGGGCAGTATGAACTTATTTTATACATAGTTGGACATGTTTTTTACTTTTCAGTGTTCCTTAATCTGCTTCTAAAATTTCTACCGGAAACAAGCCTGTACTATTATATAGGAGTAAGTGAAAGTGTTCAGCTTTTTATTTTTCCCCTTGTCGCTCTCTTATTTCCTTCCCTACACTACTATGGCTATTTTTTTCTCTTACAAATTTACTCTACAGCAGATTGTGTTGTAGTAAATCACCCAAAACCCAAATAGCACTAAAGCATTCCGATACAACATTAGCATTTGCTTAACAAGCACAAGATAAACATTAAACAAAGAACTGCATTTCTTTATTAGAGGCTGCAAGATACATAATCCATGAGCACAAGAAACATGGGACCCAGTGGATATGCAGATGTGTGTTATTTCATTGGCGCTGGGCGGCCTTGTTAGAAAAGGTTTTCATCAGAAGGCTTGGGGGTGGTTAGTTGACTGTCCCTGGTGGTCCTGTAACTAGATACAGAGACTTTTGCAAGCTAGACCAGGCTCCCTAGTGGATGTGCTGATTGGACAGCCTGAGGAAAACTCCGAAAGCATCAGGAACTAAACTAAGATCACCTTGGGAGTGATAGGGGAGAGCCTGATAAAGGCATTTGACTTCTCTCATAACTCCCACGAAGGACAAGTTGTCAGTGTGATCCAGCCTCCATTACTGCAAATCAGACCCTTTCCACTATGCCGATTTCATTATAAATACCAGCATGGTGCAAAAAAAAAAGAACAAAAAGGGGGAAAAAAAGGATAGACACAGTCATTTTACAGGCAGACGGGTACAAAAAAAAATCTGCATAATTAAGCAGTCAGGACTGCTAATAGGGGAGTTTATATGCTTTGGGACTAGACAGAGGGCAGCACATATGGATACAGCACTGGATATTAAATCTACGGCAGGCAGGCTCACTTCAGAGCCTTGGAGAAAAAGGCTAATTATAGTGAGAGGGATTGTGTTTACTGGTCTGTCTTAGACAAAATGATACAGAGACCAGAGCGTCCAAGTTTTACTGGAAAATCTGCAGTCACTGTTAATAAAAGTATGCTGAGATGGCGGGGCTGACAGAAAGGTGTCACCCACGGACACTCATTTGCATTGCGTCTATGGAGGAATCCTGCACATTTATGAATTCTTGTATCGTCAATGAAACATTTTGTTTATTTTGCTTAATTTCAGCAGAATAGAAAATGCAATTATTGCCTTGTGCAAACTGCATTATGAGATATCTGTTCTGTGATTTGTGTGCTCCAGATGAGGGGTCTCCCTGCATGACTGCACATGTCTGTCATTGGAAAATTCCTGATTCTCCAAATAATTGCTACTTAATTCCTTATTTACTGCTTAGAAATACCGTCTGACCCCAACACAGTTGTGCTAGGTCTTCTCAGTCTGTCATATAAAATAATGTTGTATTTATAATCTTTTAATTCTCTACCTTTTGTGTAATACTTTAATTTTCATTCCGGGAACTTTGTGTCTATTTATCACATACATTTCAATTACTTTAAAAACAATTATTTTAAATATCTTTTTATTTATCTATCAACATTATAGTTCCCGTATACAGTTTATATATATATATATATATATATATATTTTTTTTTTATTTTTTTTCCATCTTGCTATTTAAACTAACGTTTGCAGTGCCTGAATGTAAACGGTGCATGTAACCGAAATGGCACCACTCTGTAATGGTAATTGTTGGGTACCGCGGATGAATGCCTATTCAAGACAATAAAGAGAGAAGAATTTGAGAGTACACATTGATAACATCCTTTGACACATTCCAAACAGGATTGAATGTCTCACATGGTTTCATGTGTTTTTATATCAATTGAAAGAGCATTTGGGGATATCACATCTTTGAAAAGACTTCAGTTAGAGGACAATGAACTTTTGACACTTCTTACGTGAACTGTCTCGCATGTATTTATAGTTGTATTGGGACGAAGTGTCTCAGGATCTGCGCTGCTGAATGAATGAAATCAGAAACTGGAAGACTGGTTTCAAGGGGTGTTCTTTATTCCTGTGCGTTACCATGCTCCTTCTTCCAGGTTTTATCCCTGAGGAAAGAGCATGGTAACGCTCCGAAACGCGTAGGAATAAAGAACACCCATTGAAACCAGTGTTCCAGTTTCTGGTTTCATTCATTCAGCAGCGCAGATCCTGAGACACTTCGTCCCAATACAACTATTGGTCACCACGTCGATCGTGGATGTGTGGGTCCTGCAGCAGCTGTATCCAGGCACGCATACTTGTTGTGTGTAACACAACTTTTCCAGGTGAGCAGCTTTCAATAAGGTTCTTGCCGATATCTATAAGGAGATAAGACCCTATTTGCGCATTGTCTCACCCCCTATAGTCGCATGTATTTATGGCTTTCTACACTCACTGAGGAATCTTCAGGTCTCTGACTCTGCTTTATATCACCTGTCGTATGTACTGCATCATCCTACCCTGCATGTGTATATATGTGTGTGTCTTCAGAATTTGTGTCATTATCAGCCTGATAAAGGGGCCATAGTGTCCTGAAAGCTTGCTTTGCTTACCATCTTTTCAGTTAGCCATTAAAAGGTATCAACCACTGAGGACTCTCAGATTCCAATATTTTGCTATCTACTGGCTAACACGGTATAAACATTTTTTACCTATTCGAGACAACTAAATTAAACAAATAGGACCCAGATTTCACCATATGTAATATTTATTAATTCACATTAAATAAATACACACAATAAGAGTGGAGATATACAGAAAATGAGGAGGATGGGCCAGGCTGTATGTATAATAGTTAAAAAAAAACTGCCTCCCAACTAACAGAAGGCAGCTATATGAATAAAACTCCAAACTGCATTCAAGTAAATGTAAGTGCAAAAATACAAAGACCTGACTACAATATATCCCTTCCGAAACCAGGTAAATAGTGGAAATCATCGAAAGAGTTGAATTTCTATTCACTTTAATAGGAGCTGAGCTGTAATACCCAAGAATGGCCACTCCACTGTGTTGATACAGTTGATCTGGAGGTGACGGATGGAACCTTACTAATCTAATATTGATCCTAAGTATTGGTCATTAATATCTAAGTAGTTGACAACCCCTTTAATCTGTAAAATATAGCTTCATCTCTGGAGAATATCTCAGTTTATTCTACCTGTCTGTCTTGTCTATATCTTGTAAAAGCAACATTCTGCCTGTCTATAAAATAGCTGACCCAATTGCATATACAACTTTTAATAATACTCAGAAATGAACAGGAGTCTGCGCAAAATGACTGTCCAGACCAAGCAAAGATGATCAGTACATCCTTGAGTAGTTCAGTGGACCTTCCCAACTACTTGTTTTGCATCTATTTTTGCCACCTCCTGGCTCTTGTGAAGCCAGAGTTGTCAATCAAAGAACAAGGGGAGTGAAAGAGATTCAAGAGAAGTATGTGGGATAGTGCACTGAACAACCTTGCCATGCCAAGGGTGCACCTGGTCTGAATAGTCACTTTGATCTGAGAGACTCTCATTCAGTTCTGTTCTACATGGAGACTCCTTTGTCATGCAATAGACTGATGTTTAAGTATTGTGCCTCAGCTCCAGTCGACAATATGCAACCCAGCAATTTTCATTTGAACTATAGATGTAGTTTAAAGGGACTTTGTCTTGTCATAAAATGCTATTAACCTGCAGTAATGGGGTTAATTTGCAGGTTATTAGTGTTCTTACCCTGCCTGGCCTCCGCACTCGTGCTATCAGTCACAGAGGCGCTGCTGGAGCAGTCTCAGTCATGGCTCAGTATATAGTGAGTGACAGCTATAACTGAGCCCCGTCACTGACTGAAAGACAGCTCTGAGTTGCATCAATACTGGGCATCTATTGACAAACTCGAATAATAAAACCAGCTTGTTAAGCATATATCCCACCCTTCTAAAACCAATAATCAAGCCCTTGGATCCAGAACTAGGAAAAGGGGGTGGTGAATTACCTCCAGAGGTGACGTATGGTGCTATTTCTATTGATCTATGAGGTAGAGTAAAAAAAGGTCATGATGCGTAATCTGATGAAGAATAGAGAGTTTGGTACAAGAGTTAATTCCATGAAGCTTTGCAGTCTTGTAGACTGACAAAGCTCAGCTTTTCTGCTGCAGTCTCCTTCTCCATCACAGAGTAATGGCAACATGCCAGGAAAATAAAGAAGGAAAAAATATTCTGACCCTTGCTGTAGATTTAGAACACAAAGACCTGATGATTTGTGTACAGTACATACAGTGAGCCATTACCCCACTGTTGTCTGGAATTAATAAGCCATAGGCAGCTCATCTCTATGTATATTATAATGTGATACTCCCTTTGCAGATTGGTGACGTAATATGGATAGTAAATGTCCAATTCTACCCATTTATCTAAAAAGTGGTCTGACATTGCAACCCTGATTCATTTTTTGCTCTAGGACTTACTTAGAAAGGAGAGCATGAAAGACTATTGTGAATTAATTGGAATTGTCTTCTCTATGCTACATCCAGCTCTTTTAAAGGTCTTGACCCAATCCTGTTTCAAGTCTCTTTAAAGTGACCTTTGGATTAAAAAGTGATCAATTCTAATGTATAGTCACCCTCTTGGCTGCTTACAAAGTCGATAGGAGTGCGTTTAATTAACCACCCCTCCGTTGTCTTTCCTACCCTACAGCACAAGGAAGACAAGGATAACATGGTTAACACTTACCACCACACTCCCCATGCAAATTCTGCATCCTTCTAGTAAGGTAATGTGATCAGAGAAGACTGCAGGATAACTAGAAATGTCACCTTCATTCCCAGGGGGTAAGCTTAGTTAGTAACAGTAAAGAGATTCTACTTCCAAAATAGAACTTTAAAGGTACCATTACACGGCACGACATTGGAACGATGCCCGCAACGATCTCGTGATGCGCGTCTTTGAGAATCATTTTGACATTGTTGGTGAGATGTCACACGTCTAGATATCATGGACAACTCGCCAACGATGTTGTGAGCAGCTAACAATCCCTGCTCATTGCTGTGAATGGGAGAAGTCGTCAACGACATCGTTATCGCTGGTGTCACAACGATCTAGCTGGTTGGCGGATTGTTTATCGTGAAGTTTGAGAACATTTCTCAAACCTGTGATCAAAGATCTAACAACTTATCGTTGTTGAATCTCGGTGTTACATGCAATAACATCCTAACGATGTCGCTGGAATGCCTCCAAACCCTTGACGTATCAGCGACATTATTAACGATGTCGTGCCGTGTAAGTATGATTTAAAAATAGGGAAATACCCACAATAATGACCATGAACTTATGCAGACCGCCTGGTAATACAACAAAGGGCATAAGTACAGTAGGTATATCAAAGCGCGACATAAATGTTACAAAGTGCAATACTAATATGTGTGTCTGTAGTAAGTTTTTGCCATCTCACACAATGCAGAAGACAGGTTGTGGTATTTTATGTAATTTGTCCACTTAAGGGGTCACATCAGCACAGATTCTTATGATATATGGCTCTTTAGTAACAGAGATGCCGATGACATCACCACCGGCGAACAGACTACTCCAATGTGTATAGCAAGCTATAGCAGGTATACACTCATCAGAGCTAAAACTAAGGCTCTGCCTATGGAATTGATGTCGTTGGCATCTGCGTTATTAATGAACCGCATACCTGCTAGACACATACCGATATTGGACTGAGGGTCACACCCCAGAAGTGGCATCATAGCTGTCCCCGTTACCATGGGCACTGCATAGCAGGAAGTTACAAAGATAGGGATATAGAGGTGTGACCCCACTCTGGAAATGAGGTCAGACGCCATTTAGTGAGAGCCACTATTAGGGTGTATATACTCAACACATGGCTGTAATTGGTTCCATCCTAATTTTTTACTCTGTGCAGCACTGTACATACCGGGTAAGATCGACCTATCACTACAGGACCTGTTGTGGATCTTGTGTTTGGACTATCATCTTCCACAAGTTTTTTGTAGTTATATCTTATTCCTCTTTTGCCACCAGCAAATACACTCCCCTGAGGACGCCTCTGCAATGAGGCAGAAACGCTTTGGGAAGGTTTCCTCTTTTGGGGACACAAGGTGCAACATTACACTTGGGTACTGCCCTTGTGAGGGTGGGAGCTACTATACAGGGCATGACATGGGAGAACTAGATTCAATTGGGCATACATGTTGATGTTGCCCTTAAGCAGCTCCACAAATTACAACAACCTGTCTTCTGGATTGGGTGAGACTGCAACAATTTAATACTGACACAGATATTAGTATTGCACTTTATAGCATTTATGTTATCCTTTGATATACTTATTTATGCCCTTATTCATTTTAACAGGTGGTCTACATAGGTCCCTGATAATTACTGTGGGTATATCCAGATTTGGAAACATTACTATTGAGTTATATTTTAACAATAGAATTTCTTAATGCTATTTACTGACTTTATTCGGAGAGACTTACGATCTAGCACTATGGTTTGCATGTTTATTTCTGTATAATATCAGGGGGTAAGCTCACTTTAAAAGGTCAGACAAATACTTTTAGGGTTGCTATCTATAGTGGGCGAAGTGATCCTTGGGTTTGTGCAATCTCACCTGCACATCACCCTGTGTAAACAGGACCTACACTGCCAAGAACGAGGTATCTACAACTAATCTTTCGATGCATATCCAAGGCTGCTTTAACATCAGCGGTAATCGCTGATTCGCGGCAGTTGCGGTGAAAAAACGCAACCTCCGTGATTACCGCATAAGGCCGTGATCGCGACACACTTGCGGCAAGCCCCATACAATGTCTATGGGGCTTGTGATAAGTGCGTCAGGTGTGGTTTCGGCACTTGCGGCAGGTGCGCCGCGAAAAAAACGCGGTATGCCACGTTTTTTCCGGGCCGCACCTGCCACAAGTGCCGAAACCTGCACTTGCTGCAGCTGCCGCACACTTACCACAAGCCCCATAGACATTGTATGGGGCTTGCCGCAAGTGTGCCGCAATTGCGGCCATTATGCGATAATCGCGGCAGTTGCGTTTTTTTCACCGCAACTGCCGCGATCAGCGCAAAACGCTGATGTGAAATGGTCCTTAAACGGGGTCAGTCTGTGTAAATAGGCTATTAACCAACTACCGACTGGTAAACATTTTGTCGGTTGGCGGTTCATTTAATACTGCGCATCACACAGAGTAACCTCCTTACCCCTTACAACATCCATGGTCAAGCAACCTTACTGACACGTTCTTAAGATAACTCATTCTGCAGCCATCAGTGGGCAGTGAACTACAAAGGCTAAAGATGGAATCTACAAATGTCTTATTAAAACCCATTTTCAAAAAATGTGAAAAACATGTATTTACATACGAAAAAAACATGCAATACATATATATAGATATATATATATATTTGCAGTCATCGCTAAAAGTATTGGCAGCCTTGAACTTGTAATTGTTCCAGAAAATTATTGCAATAAAACGTACAACTTTTATCCATGTTTATTTCCTTTATGGCCCTTTCTATGGCTGGGCTGCGTTTGGCTGTGTTTGCGTTTCTCTGCATTTTTACCGCTAAAAACGCATCCAAACGCAACAAAAAACACAACCATAGGGTTCAATGCAAAACACATTGCAAACGCAATGCAAAACGGTTGTCATTTTGCAAAAATGCATGTGTTTTTGCAAACGCAGCCCAAAACGTTGCAGTCCATGTTTTGGGCTGTGTTTGTAAAAATGCATGCATTTTGCGTTTTTGCAAAATGAAATGCGGTAAAAATGCATAGAAACGCAAACGCAGCCAAACGCAAGCAAAATGCAGATGTGAAATGGCCCTACGTGTATTGCATCAACAATACAAAAAACAGAGAAAAAAAGCAAATTGGACATGATTTCACACACACAACTGCACGGATGGGCCAGACAAAATTTTTGGCACCCTCCACATAATATTTGGTTGCACACTCTTTGAAATAAATAACTGTAATCAATCACTTCCTATAACCATCAACAAGCTTCTTACACCTCTCACCTGGAATTTTGGCCCACTCTTCTGCTCCAGGTCTCTCATATTTAAATGCACCTTCTCCCAACAGCACTTTTAAGACGTCTCCACAGGTGTCCAATGGGATTTAGATCCGGACTCATTGCTTGACCTTCAGAACTCTGCAGCACTTTGTTTCCCTCCATTTCTGAGTGCTTTGTGAAGTTTGTTTGGGGTCATTATCTTGCTGAAGAACCCATGACCCATGCAAACCCAGCTTTCTGACACTGGCCAATATATTGCAACCCAAAATCCTTTGGTAATCTTCTGATTTCAAGATACCTTACATACAGTTAAGGCACCAAGTGCCAGAGGCAGCAAAACTACCCAAACATAGTTTAGATCCACCACCATATTTGACTGTAGGTACTGTGTTCTTTTATTTGTAGGTTTCATTAGATTTTTGGAAAACAGTTGAATGATGTACTTTACCAAAAAGCTCTACCTTGGTCTCATCTGTCCACAAGACTCTTTCGCAGAAGGATTTTGGCTTACAAACATTTTGGCAAACTGCAGTCTAGCTTTTTTATGTCTCTGTGTCAGTGGTGGGATCCTCCTGAGTCTCCTGTTATAGGGTTACATTTAATTCAAATGTCAACAGATAGCTCGCACTGACACTGATGCACCCTGAGCCTGCAGGACAGATTAAATTTCTTTGAAACTTGATTGAGACAGTTTATTCACCATCCGTGCTATATTCCTTTGTAACCTTTCATCAATTTTTCTTTTACTCTTATGTTGGATTATAATTTTTACTAAGGAATGCTTCTCCTTGTCACTTCCTCCCAGCTTAAGTGCATTTGTAGTCAATAGTTAGAATTCATATATTTTTATACAGTGATACAAAGGTATAAAATCTAAGTTAAATGGCTAAGTAGTGACCATCTACAGGGGAAAGTCACAAAAATATACATTAAATTATTGTGGAAAATGATTTTAGGCTGTTCCAGCAGATACGGCATAGCTTCTGTTTTTTTCTGGTTTTCGCCATGCTTTATTCATGTGCATTTGAGTTTTCCAGTGAAACATGAACATGTGGCGCTACTAAACATGTGGCTCTTGTAGTTCACTTTCAAGCAACAGAAGTAAGTGCAGCCAAGCAGGAAAGTGAACAGTTGTTGAAGTGAAATGCATCCCTTGCTCTAGGAATGATAGTACTGAGAGATGCACTAGATTGACTTTTGCTTACATTTGAGCGGAGCCTCGGATACAGCTGTTCTTCTGGTAGTTGGACTTTTTTTCTTTCTACTTACTCTATGAACCATGACATTCAATATGGTATTTAAAATGAATGATGCATCGTCTATTAATATTGATAACAAGCATACAAGCTTTATATCCCCCTCTACTAGAAACATTTATTAACCTGTTCTTAATAGGATTTCAGTCATTCATTTTATTTTCTCACTTTGTTGCGATCAGAAGAGGTATTTTGCTGCTTTTTTTGTCAATTTTGATGGCAGTTCTAGTCTTTATTTTCAATACTTTAGATAATAAAGTACAATATAGTATAGCAGCATGTGTGACAATGTATGCAATGGTCAGATACTTTTTAATAATGCTTCATGGGCGTCCTTCAATGCTAGTTTCAACTAGCATTATCCTTTGAATAAAAAAATCAAGCTTTTCCATACCTTTTCATGTTGTATGTTAAACAGATGTAATCTATGGGTTATGGGGCAATTTGCTCACTGAGCATGATAGGGCAACACTCAAATGGTAGTGGGATTGAGGCAGTGACATATCAGTCTTTTCCAATGGCGGATACACCCACCTGGCATTTACTCACTGTGCTGCACGGATCACATGATCGGATGCCAGGCACAGATTGGAAGCAGGAAGATGGCGATGCTGGGAGCATAGATTGATTGAGGATGAGTTAAATTGCTTATTATTTTTATGTGTGGGCTAGGATGGGGGGCCATATAGTGTCATTGTAGCCATATGTAGGATGTGGGGTGAGTATAGCCTCATGTAATACGCGCCATTCCCTTCCGATGATGGACAGGGCGATGCAGTGCATTCTACATGAGCATAATGAGCAGGGGCACGTGACCACAGGCTGCCTCTGCAGCTCGCGCCAGCCTCCTCCACCCGCTCCAGAGCCACTTCTCCCTCCAACACAGCCACTACAACCAGTACAGTCCATGTATCCGGACCATAAGACGCACCCCCACTTTCCCCCACAATTTGGGGGAAAAAAGTGCGTCTTATCATCCAAAAAATACAGTAGGAAACAATTAAATTTATCAGATAAAATAAATAAAAATTGTCATGTGCATATGTATCCACCCCTTTTGTCGTGAAGCCCCTAAAAATATCTGGTGCAAGCAATTATGTTCATGAGTCACAAGCTTAGTGAAAAGAAGTCTACCACTGTGCAATCTAAGTACCCCATGGGCTGTCCGTATATACAAACCTTTTCTGAAAGACTACAGAGGCTGCAAACCATTAAGCAATAGGCACGCACCATCAACCAATTGACACCATGATGAAGATCAAGGAGATCTCTAAACAAGTCAGTAACAAAGTTGTTGAGAAGTACAAGTGAGGGATGGATTCTAAGAAAAATATTATAGTCTCAGACAATCCTCTGGAGCACCATCAAATCCATTATCATCTAATGAAAAAAACATGGTACCACAACAGACCTGCCAAGATACGGCCACTCAGCAAAACTCTCAGCCTGTATAAAGTAGGGCATTAATCAGAGAGGAAGCACAGAGACCAAAGGTAACAGTGAGCTCCAGAGTTCCCAGGCAGAGACTGGAGTGTCTGTCCGTACACTACAATAAGCTGTACACTCCATACAGCTGGCCTTTATGGAAGAGTGGCCGGAAAAAAAGCCTTTACTTACTGCCAAAAATTGGAAGGCTCATTTTGAGCTGCCAAAAGACATGTAGGAAACTCCCTAAGTGTATGGCGAAAGGTGCTGTGGTCACATGAGACTAAAATTGAAATTTTTGACCACTAAGGTAAATACTATGTTTCACGCCAAACCAACACAGCTTATCAACCTAAGAACAGCATCCCCACAGTGAAACACGATGGTGGCAGTTGTGGGGATATTTATTGCCAGCAAGGACAGAAAAAATGGTCTGAGTTGAGGGAAGAGTGGATTGTGCATAATATAGGGATATTCTTGAGCAAACCATGTTTCAGTCTGTAAGTTATTTGAGACTGAAACGGTGGTTCACCTTCCAACAAGGCAATTACCCAAAGCACACTACTAAAAGAGTATCCTTTAGGTTCAGATATGAGGGCAACCTTGAGATGTCAACGCATTTCAGTCAACTGTAGACCGTCTTCACGACAGTTGCGCTCAGTGGGTAGTCTATTTATAGGTAGGGATTTCTTCTCCCTAGGTGGCATCTAAATCTGTGAGGTATAGTTCAAGAGATATCCTTGAGCAGGTAAGAGTAGGTAACAAGCCTTTATTTAATGTGTCCCGGATCGGGTGGATCCGTGGTGCTTCACAATAAAAACAAAAGTTAATTTTTGTAGGCATGTACTTTACACAAATTGATGGAAATCCTCCATAAAACAGTGAAATTCCAAGTTATGAGGTAGCAAAATATGAAAAATGCCAAGAGGGTTGAATACTTTTGCAAGACACTGTACATGGGAGTTTTGCTGGTGAACCCGCTAATTGTAAACCTTGACACTAGATTTGAATGGGGCCTGATATACATAGTGAGACTTTTGGTCATTTGTACTTTTTGTTGTTTTCAGAGCTCCAGAGGTAACTGTGACCCAACCGTTGAAAATATACACAATCATTGCCTCGGGCATAAATACTACGCTTTGTATGTTGCGTTTTGTGTACTAAGTGGTTTATATGGTTTCAGACTTTGATGTAGACTTTCATATTCTTTCACAGACACTCACAACTCAATGATCAATAAATACTAATTCAAGGAACTAGATTAAATGTCAATCTGCCAAAAATGCCCTGAAACCATGAAGAGCTAATAATGGTGGCCGAAACATGATCATTCATTACTGGATGTAACATCTGTCTGCTTTAGATTTTGCTCACTGGCCACTAGTACCGTACATAAGAAAAACTCTCCTGAGCACTATATAGGCAGCGCAGCGCTTACACCTTATTTTCCGGTCTCTTAACAAAATATCACTCCGGGTTATGCTTATATATCACTTTTTTCAGATTTTATATTTGCATTCAAGAAAATTGACATATCCTGAAGTTTCAAGTAGCTTATAACAGAAGCCGTAATTCTGACAGCGACTGCAGGCTACAGAAATCCTACTCGAGATGTTGTTTACTGCTGCGATGGTCAAAGCTTTTGGTAAATTCACTGGCATATTATTATGTACCGGGAGGGATTTTATTGCTTTGGATCTTAGCCTATGGATATACACTATATCTGAGGTTAACATGCCCGGGTGGACAGTCTCTTGAGGGAATTGTAGAAAGAATCCTTATTTACAAACTGCTACAAATTGGTGCTCGGCAATGGCTGATGTGTTGATCGGACAATACAAAGTCCTCCCCATGGACTTCAGAAAGAACAGCTGTATGTGAGAGCCAATGAGCATTTGCTTCTATCTGAACTAATGCTCAGTGTTTCAGGGAAAAGAGCATTAAGTTAGGGCGCCTAGATCAGGGCCTGATGAAGTGATCTCTTGTTTAACGATCTGCCTCCTTAAGGGTATTATCAACCTCTGATACTGATGGAAATGTGAAGTCTACTGAGCAAGCACAGTATGAGCCATTATAAGTTTAACTGTGCCGAAGGAAGCGCAAAAGAGAATGTTTGTTTGCTTTCTGTGTTATCCCTCAGCACATCCTACAGGCTGTAATTTTACCCATAGCTTTATAGCTTTGTGTCCTCGCAGTTGCAAGATGCTGCATTTACAGGGGATGCATATGTAGTGTTTCCATTCATTTCAGTAGCAACAAATATCTTATGTAGTTCACTTTGGGTTTCTTTTTGTTGTTTTTTTTTTTGTTATATCATTTTGAAAGAATTTTTATGTGTCAGGTAAGTCACTTTGGGGTTTCCTTTGTTATTGAGTCATGTTGCTTCTCGATGTAGATTTTTATGGCCGCTACCTGCCCAGTAAAGTAATGGTTTTGAAGTGTTGGAGGAGATACGTGTGGTGAAGGTGATTGGTGGTAAAATTAGGGGGTTGGGTTAGTGGTGGGATAAAAAGGGGAGCGATTACCTCCTCTTGCTTCCTGAAATCCAACTTCTATTTTACTATTGGATTATGAAATCTTACTATCACAGCAAAGTTTCAATATTTTTATCACCAGAGTCAGAATATTTTTGAATTTGCAATTGTCTGGAATAAACAATCACTATAATGTTTGAGGCAGCCCTTGCTGAACGTAGTGAGGTACTCTCGCTTTGCAACAGTATTCAGACATAGAGTAACGATTTCTTATTAAAATAGTCCATTCAGGTTTATTAACAGCCATAAACCGCTTCTCAACACATGGTATGCATTGTACTTCAGCTTTACAGAAACACTAGATAACATAGTGTCTGCTACTTCCATAAACACGTTCTCACAGTCCCAAGAAATCTTTGTGACACACTGATCAGTTTCAATTGCAGATACGTCTGCGCAGTTTATTGACTGACCACTGTCAGTACAAATAATAAATCTCCATATCTCTGGCGTAACCTGCTAGCAGCTTAGCAGGCTCCACAGACTACCTCCAGCCAGTCTCGTCATTCTGGAAGTCACTCACTGGGGTCACCCACCAGGTCCTTGGACTTGCTCCGCATTGGCACCTGTCGTGACTCCAGATCTCCAGTAGCATTGGTCGCTTCCTGGTCTCTCAGGAGCTCCATCCATTTCCACACTCACATGTGGTTTTTCACACCATGTGTTCAAACAGGAAGTTTGCAGGACCTGTCTGACATAATCATCATGTGATACATCAGTAGTCTCACTATATGCATGAGAGATACCTTTGGGAGTTATGTGGTTAGCCAGACACACCCAACTCTTTCTGTGTAATCTATAAAATCCAACCCTTAATACTATAGCAAATTTGTGTAACAACAAGTCCCAGCAAAATACCCTGAATTTTAAATTGAAGCAGACCTCCCCCTGTGTGAAACATACCGGCCATCTAAAACATAATTCCCCTAACGCACTTCCGTAAGTTTCGGCGCTTCTTCCGTCGTTGTGGCCGTGGGCGCGCGGCGCCCACGTGACCAGTGAAGCATTGCCCATGCAGCGGGCATTGCGAGCCGTTGCAGGGGTGCGAGCAATGGCCGAGAAGCGGCCATTGCGAGTCTCCCGCCCCGGCGACGACCGACGAGAGCCGAGCGCCGTGGCCGAAAATAGAACCAAGGGCCTGGCCATGCACAGCTCTAAAGACCGCTATGTATCTCAATGGGAAGTGAGGCGCTATGCTCATTGGTCGGCGCCAGCACACAGCGACCAATGAGCATAGCGCCTCACTTACAGTGGTAAATTTGAAACTCAAAGTCCTCCATGTATCTCAATAGGAAGTGAGGCGCGAAGCTCACTGGTCGCTGTGTGCTGGCGCCGACCAATGAGCATAGCGCCTCACTTACAGCGGTAAATTTGAAACTCAAAGTCCTCCATGTATCTCAATGGGAAGTGAACCTGTAAACGTGAGATAAATGCGCATAGGGTCTTATCCTTTTAACAAAGGTTTGTAGCGGTGTATATTAGGAACTGCTCACCTGGCTCAGTTGTGTCACCCACAACCGGTATAATCGCCTGTAAGATTTCTTGTAGAGAATGGCTGCTGCAGGGCCGCACCTTCACGATAACCGTGGAAACAGGAATGCTGTAATGGGACAAAATGCCGAATTGCCCACGCTGCCACCAGGAATCACCAGGAAACAAGGAGTTAACTGGGCAGATGTTTCTTTATTTTATCCTACGCGTTTCAGAGCCTCTATCCGAGCTCCTTCCTCAGGGAACATCAAGAGCACAATGGAAACAATCTTATATAAACACAAAAAAGCGCCAAAAATCAGTGACAGCCCCTGTGGTGTGGCGTCAGCAACAGGGTGGATCAGAGAGTGACATCACAATGTTTGTAAACAATACATCGTAGAAACTGTCAGAATTCACAATACATTTCATACAGTTGTTCACAAAGTAGATTTGCTATTTCTTTTCAAGTCAATGAGATCGCTTATTAAAATTCCCCAATAGAAGAAAGAATTAAGAAAAAAAGAAGAAAAAAAGGGAAGAAAAAAAGAGAAGAAAGAGAGTGAGCTGTGTTTGAACTCACTAGTGAAAAATATATATATATGTTGTTCTGACTTAGAGTGTAGTATATTTAGCTAGTTGTGCTATATAGTCTGGTGGAAAACTCCAGCAAATTGTATGTTTGCAAAGAGAGAAATTTCCACCAACACCTCTTTATAACGAAATTTCTCTCTTTGCAAACATACAATTTGCTGGAGTTTTCCACCAGACTATATAGCACAACTAGCCTAAATATACTACACTCTAAGTCAGAACAACATATATATATATTTTTCACTAATGAGTTCAAACACAGCTCACTCTCTTTCTTCTCTTTTTGTCTTCCCTTTTTTTCTTCTTTTTTTCTTAATTCTTTCTTCTATTGGGGAATTTTAATAAGCGATCTCATTGACTTGAAAAGAAATAGCAAATCTACTTTGTGAACAACTGTATGAAACGTATTGTGAATTCTGACAGTTTCTACGATGTATTGTTTACAAACATTGTGATGTCACTCTCTGATCCACCCTGTTGCTGACGCCACACCACAGGGGCTGTCACTGATTTTTGGCGCTTTTTTGTGTTTATATAAGATTGTTTCCATTGTGCTCTTGATGTTCCCTGAGGAAGGAGCTCGGATAGAGGCTCTGAAACGCGTAGGATAAAATAAAGAAACATCTGCCCAGTTAACTCCTTGTTTCCTGGTGATTCCTGGTGGCAGCGCGGGCAATTCGGCATTTTGTCCCATTACAGCATCAATGGGAAGTGAGGCGCTATGCTCATTGGTCGGCGCCAGCACACAGCGACCAATGAGCTTCGCGCCTCACTTCCTATTGAGATACATGGAGGACTTTGAGTTTCAAATTTACCGCTGTAAGTGAGGCGCGAAGCTCATTGGTCGGCGCCAGCACACAGCGACCAATGAGCTTCGCGCCTCACTTCCTATTGAGATACATGGAGGACTTTGAGTTTCACATTTACCGCTGTAAGTGAGGCGCGAAGCTCATTGGTCGACGCCAGCACACAGCGACCAATGAGCTTCGCGCCTAACTTCCTATTCAGATACATGGAGGACTTAGAGTTTCAAATTTACCGCTGTAAGTGAGGCGCGAAGCTCATTGGTCGCTGTGTGCTGGCGCCGACCAATGAGAATAGCGCCTCACTTCCCATTGAGATACATGGAGGACTTTGAGTTTCAAATTTACCGCTGTAAGTGAGGCGCTATGCTCATTGGTTGGCGCCTGCACACAGCGACCAATGAGCTTCGTGCCTCACTTCCTATTGAGATACATGGAGGACTTTGAGTTTCACATTTACCGCTGTAAGTGAGGCGCGAAGCTCATTGGTCGGCGCCAGCACACAACGACCAATGAGCTTCGCGCCTCACTTCCTATTGAGATACATGGAGGACTTTGAGTTTCACATTTACCGCTGTAAGTGAGGCGCGAAGCTCATTGGTCGGCGCCAGCACACAGCGACCAATGAGCTTCGCGCCTCACTTCCTATTGAGATACATGGAGGACTTTGAGTTTCACATTTACCGCTGTAAGTGAGGCGCGAAGCTCATTGGTCAGCGCCAGCACACAGCGACCAATGAGCTTCGCGCCTCACTTCCTATTCAGAAACATGGATGACTTTAAGTTTCACATTTACCGCTGTAAGTGAGGCGCGAAGCTCATTGGTCGGCGCCAGCACACACTGACCAATGAGCTTCGCGCCTCACTTACAGCGCTAAATTTGAAACTCAAAGTCCTCCATGTATCTCAATGGGAAGTGAGGCGCGAAGCTCATTGTCCTCATGACAATCGCAACATTAACCCCTTACATTACGTTTTATCTGTAATTGTAAATGTACTGCCACTGCGAAGTTAACCCCTTATATACCATTTCTGCCTTAACTCCATACTTTGTAGTCTCTATTACTACTGCCAGTAGGAACATTAACCCCTTATATTCCATTATTGTTGTTATTTCTATTACACAGTGTATAGTTGTAATGACACTGTGAAATTAACCCATTATATACCAGTTCAGCATTAACTGCATATTTGGTAGTGTTTATAACTACTGCCACTGCTACATTAACCCCTTGAACACCATTTTGGATATAATTTACAGCGCTGAGTCTGCTGTGGGAGTGCCTATGGGACATTAACTCCTTCAATAACATTTTTGATATCATTATAAGTTCCTACTCTGTTATAGTCCTGTTAGTCGGACATTAACTCTTTCTACACCTCCACTATATTGCTACCCTCACAGTTCTGCCTACATCGCCTACTTAGTCATATATCTGGTGTTTAAGTCTATTATTTAAAACTCTTAAAAAAATTATATACAGATTCTAGACTCCCGATTCTTTAGAATCGGGCTCACAGCTAGTCTACAATATTGCCAGTCGATACCTCACAGATGGGTTTACATGTTCAGTTATGGCTGAATCCAGAATCAGCCATGTAAAGGAGTTTTCTGCTTTTAGTTGCTTAATGCCATTTTGTGCTTTCAGAAGGTCATATTTGGAGATAAAGTCTCTCCAGTGTCATTAAAGTGAATGATTGCTTTTTGAGTCCATGTGATTTTTAGGTCCTATATTTTGTGCTGATTATCATTTTATGTTGTTAATATGAAACAAAAATCCATTACAAAACAAAATATAAATAGATTATTCAAATCCTAGAAATCTATAAAATATACCGTAATAGAAATTGTTGTAAAATTAAATGTAGCCTATCGCCTTCATAAATGTAGAGGGGACACATCTGTGCTGAGATTATTATGGGCAAATATGATTTATCTTCATAAAAATCACTGTAATCATTTTCAGGTTGTATACATTGTTTGGCCTGAGCCCGATGAAAATCTAGATGTCATTTTGCAGACCATACAGTATGCCCATCTCTGTCTCTTCCCTAAACTGGTTTAGATTTGGCTTGTAATTGTCATAGCATCATTGGAGTGCCCCAGGCAGCCCCAGCAGACATAATGCAGATTTGATGTTCTCTTAAGCTTCCAGACCTGTCTGAAAAAAAAGAGCTGTTAACCTGATCTAAATTCTGAAATGTCGGTGATGACTATTAAGTAACCAGGAGATTTTTCCTTCTGCGTGATCACTGTATATCACAGTCAGGTATGACAGGTGCATAGGCTATGAAAGTCTAGGAATGTTCAGGGGCCAGGCATTACATTTTGTAATACTTATTGCAGTCAGATATATGTTAGGTTTGTCAAGGTGAATTATTATATATTACACAGTGTTTCTACTTTCTGATGCTCAGAAAGAGGAATGCTATGCTTAAAGGGAACCTCTCACCAGATTTTTGGTTTTAAAACTAAAAGCACCACCTTCAGCAGCACCTGTAATGCATTCTGTGAAGTTGCCTAATATGCCCTGACTGTCCCTGTGCACCAAATAAATCTACTTACATAATCCCAAAGTCCCGTTCCTCATCCACTTCCGTCCGGTTGCCCTGTTACATGTGATGGGTGTGTAAATATGGTGCCCGCTAGTTATATTACTGGCCAGTTGATACACAAACTTGACGCCACCCAAAACCAACAACAGGAACCTGCTGGCACAAAACCTGCGGCTCACACCACCGCCAGACTTTGCCCGATTCCACCGCTGAAAGACTAAGGAGCAACTGCACATAGGGAGGGGCAAGAGCACACGTGGCGAGTGCACATGAGGGAGACAGCTCAAAGGAGAGAGCACATGAGGGAAGAAGACAGCACAGGGGGAAAGAGACAGCACACGAGGAGAGCGCATGGGGAAAGACTGCTTAAAGGAGAGAGAACATGAGGGGAGAAGACAGCACAGGTGGGAAGACAGCATCCCTGGGTGAGAGAGAGAGCTGGCAGGGGGAGACAGGTCAAAGGAGAGAGCACAGAAGGGAAAGAGACAGTGTACAATGAGAGACTGGTCAAAGGAAGGAGCACAGTGGGGAGAAGATAGCACACAGGGGGATAGACAGCCACTGCCTTCCCGATGCAATAGCAGTGGGCACCCATCTACTACTTTATGAAAGTCTCCCGCCCTGTATTAAAATTACCTGGCTTCTGTCCTAAAATGTATGTTTTTGTTTTTTTCACTAACAGTAAATTGTTATTTGATAGTATATTTACACTTTTAAAAATGACCTACACTGTGTGCTTAATTATTCGGCAAATGAGTATTTTGATCACATGACACTTTTTATACATGTTGTCGTACTCCAAGCTGCATAGGCTTGAGAGCCAACTACCAATGAAGTAAATCAGATGATGTGCATCTCTGTAATGAGGAGGGGTGTGGTCTAATGACATCAACACCCTATATAAGTTGTGCTTAATTATTAGGCAACTTCCTTTCCTTTGGCAAAATGGGTCAGAAGAGAGATTTGACGGGTTCTGAAAAGTCCAAAATTGTGAGATGTCTTGCAGAGGGATGCAGCAGTCTTGAAATTGCCAAACGTTTGAAGCGTGATCACCGAACAATTAAGCTTTTCATGGCAAATAGCCAACAGGGTCGCAAGAAGCGTGCTGGGCAAAAAAGGTGCAAAATAACTGCCTATGAATTTAGGAAAATCAAGCGTGAAGCTGCCAAGATGCCATTTGCCACCAGTTTTGCAATATTTCAGAGCTGCAACATTACTGGAGTATTAAAAAGCAAAGGTGTGCCATACTCAGGGACATGGCCAAGATAAGGAAGGCTGAAAAACAACCACCTTTGAACAAGAAACATAAGATAAAATGGCAAGACTGGGCCAAGAAATATCTTAAGCGTGATTTTTCAAACGTTTTATGGACTGATGAAATGAGAGTGACTCTTGATGGGCCAGATGGATGGGCCAGAGGCTGGATCAGTAAAGGGCAGAGAGCTCCACCCCGACTCAGACACCAGCACGGTGGAGGTGGGGTACTGGTATGGGCTGGTATCATCAAAGATGAACTTTTCGGGTTGAGGATGGAGTGAAGCTCAACTCCCGGTACTACTGCCAGTTTCTGGAAGACAACTTCTTCAAGCAGTGGTTCAGGAAGAAGTCGGTATCGTTCAAGAAAAACATGATTTTCATGCAGGACAATGCTCCATCACATGCATCCAACTACTCCACAGCGTGGCTGGCCAGTAAAGGTCTAAAAGAAGAAAAAATAATGACATAGCCCCCTTGTTCACCTGATCTGAACCCCATAGAGAACCTGTGGTCCCTCCTAAAATGTGAGATCTACAGGGAGGGAAGACAGTACACCTCTGGGAACAGTGTCTGGGAGGCTGTGGTGGCTGCTGCATGTAATGTTGATCATAAACAGATCAAGCAACTGACAGAATCTATGGATGGAAGGCTGTTGAGTGTCATCATAACGAAAGGTGGCTATATTGGTCACTAATTTTTTAGTGTTTTGTTTTTGCTTGTCAGAAATGTTTATTTCTAAATTTTGTGCAGTTATATTGGTTTACCTGGTGAAAATAAACAAGTGAGATGGGAATATATTTGTTTTTTATTAAGTTGCCTAATAATTCTGCACAGTAATAGTTACCACATACAGATATCCTCCTAAGATAGCCAAATCTAAAAAACCCCACTCCAACTTCCAAAAATATTAACCTATGATATGTATAAATCTTTTGGGTTGATTGAGAACATACTGTTGATCAATAATAAAAATAATCCTCTAAAATACAACTTGACTAATAATTCTGAACACAGTGTATTTAATAACATAAACTGAATGTGAATGAAGCCAACGTCACTAAAGAGATAAAACATGTTTGTGACAACCTCACATCATTTCAGGTGGCATGGTGGCTCAAGTGGTTTGCACTGCAACCTTTGCAGCACTGGGATCCTGAGGTCCTGGCTTCAATTCCCACCTAGGACAACATCTGCAAGGAGTTCGTATGTTCTCCCCATGTTTGCGTGGGTTTCCTCCGGGCGCTCTGGTTTCCTCCCACATTGTAAAGACATACTGATAGGATGTTTAGATTGTGAGCCCCAAGAGAGACAGCATTACTCATGTATGTAAAGTGCTATGGAATTAATAGTGCTATATAAATGAATAAATATTATTGTTATTATTTCATTGCAAAAATACAGTTTTTGCACAATAATTTTACTATTGTTTTGACGTTTTTCCAGCAGTCCTGAACGCAGCAGAACCGGTCCTGGTTTCAAGGATTTTAGAGTCCTAGCCAGGAGATTTGCTGCATTCAGGTCCTGCGGTTTATCGCGTTTTTCGCACGTTTTTTTGTGCGTTTTTACAGCATTTTTGATGCTGTGTTTTTCTAGCGGTTTTGCCATTGTCTGCAGCAAAACTGGAGGAAAAATAGAACATGTCTCTCCCATCCGCAGCAAAATCGGAGGGGTTTGACGGTTCTTGATACTGCAAAACCAATGTGTGGGCACAGCATTTCTGTGAAACACATTGGTTTTGCTGGGAATCCAAACCGCAGGAACATATTAGCATAAATTACCATAAACTGCATGCAGAAACCGCAACAAAAACACTTTAAAAACATCCTGTGGGCACATGCCCTGAACTAAATAGTTTATAAGTAAATTATATAATAAATGAACATGTTTAAGTATTTACGGTACTTCATGGCAGAATATATTCTGTCCTTCAGATAGGGATCATTTTTCAGTATTAACGTGATAGCAGTGACATATATTTGGATATGGCTTTGCCACAGTCTAGCACATCTGTTTTTCATGTAAAGATTATGCTTAGTTTCACTAATATGCTTTCATTTATTCAGGTTTATCATTGAGTAATATCCAAATGTACCTTTTTTTTATACATATGTTAGGGGGAATCACCTGCTGCTCTAAGGACTTGTGTGACAGATGATAAAAAATTTGTGCATTTTTGTCCATCCAATTCGCTTGCGCATTATCGTACAAGTTAGTAATTACATGCTTATGGTATAAAGTGTTGGATTTATAGCATGGTATAGCAAAAGAAATGGAAAGACCAACATTTTATACATTTAAAGGAGTTTTCTCAGGAACAAAGTAAATTTTAAAATTCATTTTAATAAATGGATTTTGCAATAATAATAATAATTACCACAATAGGATGTGTTTAAAAAATGTTCTTGTTCTGAGATAATCTTATATATGTTGATGTCGTATGATCAGACCATGTACCTGTATGGTCAGACACATCCATTACACAGTACATAGCAGGAACACATATAAGATTATCTCAGCACAGGAGATGTGGTATGATCAGACCATGTCCCTGTACAGTCAGACACATCCATCACACAGTACATAGCAGGGACACATACATAAGATTATCTCAGCACAGGAGATGTGGTATGATCAGACCATGTCCCTGTATGGTCAAACACATCCATTACACAGTACACAGCAGGGGCACATATATACAGTAAGATTATCTCAGCACAGGAGATGTGGTATGATCAGACCATGTCCCTGTACGGTCAGACACGGCCATTACACAGTACATGGCAGGACCACATATATATCATTATCTCAGCACAGGAGATGTGGTATAATCAGAACATGTTCCTGTACGGTCAGACACATCCATTACACAGTACATAGCTGGACCACATATATATCATTATCTCAGCACAGGAGATGTGGTATAATCAGAACATGTCCCTGTACATTCAGACACAGCCATTACAGAATACATAACAGGGACACATATATAAGATTATCTCAGCACAGGAGATCTGGTATGATCAGATTATGTCCCTGTAAGACTGGTTTCACACTGCAGTTTTTTCCCTGATCAGGTTTGATCAGGTTTGTGTGTCAAAACCAGGAGTGCCTCCAAAACTCAGAACAGATGTCAATCTTTCAATTATAGTTTTTCTCTGCAAGTTCCTCTCCTGGTTTTGACACACAAACCTGATCAAACCTGATCAGGGAAAAAAACTGTGGTGTGAAACCAGCCTAAGTTAGACACAACCATTACACAGTGCATAGCAGGGACACATATACAAGATTAATCTGCACAGGAGATGTGGTATGATCAGACCATGTCCCTGTACCATCAGATACGGTCATTACACAGTACATAGCAGGGACATACGGTATATATAAGATTATCTTAGCACTAGAACATTTTCTTTAACTTATCCAATTGTAGATCTTATTATTATTCCAAAATCCATTGATTAAAATGGACTTTAAAATAACTTTGTTAGTGAGAAAACCTCTTTAATAATTTAAAATAGTTGTATGGTCAAAATCTATTGATGTGAAAGGTCATGAATATGACATTGATGGGGCTCCGACTCTTGGCACACCCTATTCAAAAGCCACTGCTACATAATGGAATGGAGCTGGGTAGTGCACCTTTGTGCCATGTGTTGACATCAATCAAGAGACCCAACTATCCCAGAGTCAGCGGGATGGTCCTGATTTGAGGGACCCTCCAGAATATCTGCAACACAAAGATTAAATTAACAATTCTCCTCTAGTCTGGATGACCCAAGACTGCAACTCATTAACTTCTCATCCATAGGCAGCAGCTCCACCAATAGCACTGTATCTCTATGTCTCAGCAGTCTAGAGGTGAATAAAAAGCCAGATTTTTTTTAGCTCCTATAAAACTACTTTAAAATAATTGCAATTATGTCATTTTATTTTAGTCCTCCATCCCCTCTTGGGGCTCAGTCCAACAACATTCATCCATTCCTGCAGGAGCTAAACTTTGAGTGACAGACTCTGGTGATGCTACAGGAGAAATTAGTACACTTGAAATTACATTGCAGCCTCTGATTCCTTCATTAACAGATTAGTCAGGTGCATAGAGATACATTGTACATAGCAGTGTATTTCTATGTCCTATATTCTAGAAGGAGAATAAAGCAGGAATTTTTTTCTTCCTATAAATTTACCAAAACATAATAAAAAAAAATACAAGAAAGTCATTTTAATGTGCTTTAAAAAAAAAAAATAGTATACATTACAAATCAGCAAATAATATGCATATATTTGGTTTCCCTGTAATCGTAACGACCCTAAAACACAGCAATCAGATTATGTATGGTGATGGTAAATTGTGTAAAAACATGGTGTGAGTAATTAGTTTTTTCTATTATTAAATCCATAACAAAATAACAAAAACAAAACGTTGTAACCATGTGCACAAGTAGCATAAATAATAATATAATTATAAAAATATTTATTCATTTATATAGTGCTATTAATTTCATACCACTGCACCAAACAACACAATAACAACGTTCTCTCATTATTGCGTGTTTGCAGTGGGTTTTTTTCATGTGTTTTCCCCTTGTTTAGTGCATTTTTGGTGCAGATGTAAACTCTTGGTTTTAAATGCTTTAATACTACAGAAAAACTTTGATTCTTTGTTTAAAAAGGAAACAGCATTTTTTTTTTGCTTGCACATAGAAGCCTATAGAGAAAATAAAACACCAAAATCGCAGCATTCAGCAGGGTCTTTAATAGAGATGAGCCACCACCCTATTGTTTGTGTTCGATTCGATTTGTCGAATTGGCGGGGTGTTCGATGAATGTTCGTCGAATGCTCGACAAACACCGTCGAACACCCCTGTACACTAAATAAACAGCTATGTGGGGCTGTTTCACTTCCGCAATGTATATACATACATTGCGGAAGTGAAATTAAGTACATTAAAGTGTTAAAAATAAAAAAGAATATATGCTCACCTGTCCGCGGTCCACTGATTGCTCCGGCAAGGTCCTGTTGCTGATAAGACCTGTGGTGACGTCAGTTATCGTTGGGAACTCCGTTCATGTGACTGGAGTTCCCGCGATAACATGACGTCACCACAGGTCCTATCAGCAGGAGGACCTTGCCACAAAGGTTAAAATAGACATTTTTATGTTTTGGACACTTTAAGTAAAAGAAAGTGTCCAAAATATAAAAATGCCTATTTTAACCTTTCCGGCAAGGTCCTCTTGCTGATAGGACCTGTGGTGACGTCATGTTATTGCGGGAACACCGGTCACATGACCCAGAGTTCAAACCGGATTCTCCCGGATTGCCCCGGTCCGGTGCAATCTGGCACCATAGAGTCCCATGGTACCGGGCGCCAGACTGCACCGGACCAGTACAATCCTGGAGAATCCGGTTTTCAAACTGGTTTGAAAACCGGATTCTCCCAGATTGTACTGTTCCGATGCTATCCGGCGCCCCATAACATGGGGCTCTATGGTGCCGGACTGCACTGGACCGGTACAATCGGGGAGAATCCGGTTTTCAAACCGGTTTTCTCTTTTGGACGCCTTCCCGCCAGGATTTTCAAATGAACAGCTGACTCAGGTCAGCTGTTCATTTGAAGTAGCAGTGCTGTCAGGTTCATGTGAGTTCATGCTTGCCTGCATGAACTCACATGAACTTTCCCATGCCAGGATGCACAACTCTGCTACATCTCTGGTGGAGGTTCTCTGCCAGAAATGTAGCAGAGCTAAAGAAGAACCCTGGATTGGACTACATTGGATGGAAGAGGATTTTTTTTTAAATAAAGATGGAGTCCCTAAGTGTGTTTTTGTTTTTCAAATAAAAATAATTTTTTTTGGTGTTGTGTTTTTATTTAAACAATTTAATAGAAATTCATGGCGGTCATGTCTAATATTGGCGTGACCCCATGAATTTCGGGCTTAGGGCCAGCTGATAATAAAAAGCTGGCCCTAACCCCTTTATTACCCAATGAGCCATGGCACCAGGGCCCTGGAAGAGTTGGGTTCAGTGCCAGAACATGGCGCTTCAATGAACACGCCATCTTCTGGGGCGGCTGCGGGCTGCCATTCGCAGCGGGGGGTGCCCAGAAGGCTTGGGCCTCCCTGCACTGCAGATTCCAGCCCCCAGCTGCCTAGCTGTACCTGGCTGGACATAGAAATCGCGCGGAGCCCCACGCATTTTATTTTTTTTATTATTATTTCATGAAATTCATGAAATAATAAAAAAATACGGGCTTCCCGATATTTCTTTGTCCAGGCAGGTACAAATAGTCAGCTGGGGGTTGGGGGCAGCCCGTTGCTGCCTGCTGTATCCGGCTGGCATACAAAAATACGGCGAAGCCCACGTCAAAATGTTTCTGAAAAATCCATTAAACAATCCTCTAAAAAGGGATTTCATCTTTATTAACCCTTCGACCATGGTCGAGGGGTTAATAAAGATATAGTCCCTTTCATTTATATTGTTTTTTTGGATTTTTCAGAAAAAAATTTGACGTGGGCTTCGCCGTATTGTTTGTATTCAGCCGGATACAGCAGGCAGCGATGGGTTGCCACCAACCCCCAGGTGCCTATTTTTACTTGGCCGGACACAACAATATAGGGAAGCCCCTTTTTTAAAATTATTTCATGAATTTCATGAAATAATCAAAAAAAATGCGTGGGGCTCCGCGCTATTTTTATGTCCAGCCAGGTACAGCTAGGCAGCTGGGGGCTGGAATCTGTAGCGCAGAGAGGCCCAAACCTTCTGCCCCCCCCCCGCTGCGAATAGCAGCCCACAGCCACCCCAGAAGATGGCGCGTTCATTGAAGCGCCATGTTCTGGCGCTGAACGCAAATCTTCCAGGGCCCTGGTGCTGTGGCTCACTGGGTAATAAAGGGGTTAGGGCCAGCTTTATATTATCAGCTGGCCCTAAGCCCGAAATTCATGGCGGTCACGCCAATAGTAGACATTACCGCCATGAATTTCTAGTAAATTATGTAAAAAAAAAACACAACACAGAGAAATTTTTTTTTACTAGAAATAAAGCAATAAAGACATTTAGTGACTCCATCATTATTAAAAAAAATCCTTTTCCGTCCACCGTAGTCCATAAACGCAATCTCAGCACTGCTTCATCGCTCTGCATAGACACACGTCTATGCAGGGGGAAAGCAGGCTAAGAAATGACTACAACAGTCAGGGTTCACCTCAGGTCATAGCTCAGTCTATGACCTCGGGTGAACCCTGCTGTCACAGCCTTCCCGAAGACTGCCGCCAGCCGCCGGAGTTTACCGAGCGCCAGCAGAGCAGTGAATAATCCGAAAGTTAATGACTTGATAGCTCCTGTGACTGGAGTTCCCGCGATAACTGACGTCACCACAGGTCCTATCAGCAACAGGACCTTGCCGGAGCCATCGGTCAACCGCTGGACAGGTGAGCATACATTTTTTTTTTTTAACACATTATTTTACTTAACTGCTGTTTATTTTGGCTGAAAATGCCGCAGATGTGGTTCTCTGACGGCATCTGCCGCATTTTTGAACCAAAATCGAACAGCTTCTCGAACTGCCGAATTTGAACCAAATTGTTCGAATTCGGCGAATGACTCAAACACTGCCAAAAAGAACTCGAATTTGAGATTGGCGAACAATTCGAGTCAAACATTGATCATCTCTAGTCTTTAAAGGGAACCAACCACCCCAAATGACCCCCCGGATTGTTAATATGTGTCCCTACACCCAGCACACACATTTGGGGCAATCGTTTTTGCTAAAAAAACTGTTTAGTAGAAGCTAAGATATAGCTTTATGAAGTTTAATAAATTCTGACGACTGGGTGTTACCTAGCTTTGTCCTCGTGCAGTGTTCGTGCCTGTCAGCCTCCTCTCCCCCCTCCCCTCTCACCTTCTAAGAGCCTGGCCGCGTCATGAAAGGGGTGGGGCTAAATCGTGGTGAGCCCCGCCCCCTTTCATGACGCAATTTAGCCCCGCCCCTTTCATGACGCGGCCAGGCTCTTAGAATGTGAGAAGGGAGGGGGGAGAGGAGGCTGACAGGCACGAACACTGCACGAGGACAAAGCTAGGTAACACCCAGTCGTCAGAATGTATTAAACTTCATAAAGCTATATCTTAGCTTCTACGAAATAGTTTTTTTAGCAAAAACGATTGCCCCAAATGTGTGTGCTGGGTGTAGGGACACATATTAACAGTCCGGGGGGGTCATTTGGGGTGGTTGGTTCCCTTTAAATGCACAGCAAGCAGAGTTTTCATGAAATCCCATTCATTTTGGTTTGACATTTGGCCCATATTCACATGTACAATAAATGCTGCATTTTTTCTGCTGCTTTTTTTGCACAGAAATTCTGCTGGGTTTAACTATCCAAGCAAAGATGATGAGTTTTACTGGAAATTTCACCCGCTAAAGATGCTCTGAACTAAGCGGCTTGGTGCTTTTTTCTCTAGGGGTTCCTATGTGCAGCCTATGAAACACACGGAAAAACTTCAGTTACTTTTTCCAGTGTAGAATCAAAGTTTTTTTCTACTATAAAAAACACTTAAAAACACGGCTTCAAATAAGTACCAAAAATGGATTAAATAAGGCAGAAAAGACATAAAAATTGCAGCAAAATGCAATAATCAAAGAAGAATATTATGTACCGTAGCTTGGTGCAGTCACCTGCACACAGTATTTATGCAATCTATGAATACAGCCTTACAGACACAGAAAAGCCAGAGGTCATATATTGAAGCTACATAAAGACAGGAAAGTTTTGGCTTCTACGACTATGAATGATGAATGAATGAACAATCCTGTGCATCTGCCGGATGTTCATCACTGTCAAATGGGTATGGCTTAGCTTGGCGTGTGGCTAGGGGCATGGTCCAAATTTTTCTGTGGTTGAGCTGCTTCTGCTGCTTTTTTTTGTCCTTCAAAAGTTGGGAAGTATTCATATAGCAGCTGATCAACATATTCAATGTCAATATATTATAACTGGCCAATCAATCATCGCCCCCCATTCAATTTTCTCTAATATTACGTGCCCCTAGTGGATAAATACCGCACTGGTGGATTGAGCATAATTTTAAACATGTTCATCACTTTCCACATTATTATTATTATTATTATTATTATTATTATTATTATTACATATATTAGTATTATTACTCTTTTAAACATACGGTATATTTCAAAACTATTAACATGACACTTTGCACTCAAATCCATTAGTCTGGCTTTCTGTTTTCTGTATGCATAATTTAAAATATATGTTGCTACTTCCCCATGTAAACTACTGCTTCATATACAGGTGCATCTTAATGAATTAGAATATCATCAAAAAGTTAATTTGCTTTAGTAATTCAATACACAACATTATTATTATTATTATTATTATTTATTATTATATTTATTTATATAGCGCATTAGGTTCCATTGCACTTTACATGAGGATAAGGGAGAAAAGAACAAGTACACTAAATCTAGGCGATCAGGACGTACAGGTACAGGAGGGGCAGGGACCGTGTCCACGAGGGCTCACAGTCTATGTGGGGTGGGTTTGGATACAGTAGGATGGGGGAATGTCAGGTATGGGGCGGTCGCCTGGGTCTCATGGCAGGTTGTAGGCTTAACGGAAAAGGTGAGTCTTCAGGTGACACTTGAAGCTTCTCAGGGTAGGAGAATGTCTGACGTGTTCGGGCAGGGAGTTCCAGAGTAAGGCAGATGCCCGGGAGAAGTCCTTGACTCGGTTGTGCGAAGAGGTGATGAGGGGGAAGCAGAGGAGGAGTTCTTGGGAGGAGCGGAGGTTGCGTGAGGGTAGGCACAGTACACAGACAGTCAGAGTCCAGGAAAAGCTGAGTAGATGACAATGCATACCTAACACAGATTAAATGCACAGTACACAGACAGTCAGAGTCCAGGAAAAGCTGAGTAGATGACAATGTGTACCTGTGGGAAGAGGAAACAGCCCGATTAGATGATACTGATGATGATGATGAGGTTGATGAAACAGCAGTGACAATGGTGATGAATGGAGTAATGTATCATGAAACACATATATTATATAGAGTCATTACTTCTATTTCAAGTGTTTATTTCTGTAAATGTTGATGATGATGGCTTACAGCCAATGAAACCCAAAGGTCATTATCTCAGAAAATTAATGTAGGGAGGATGAAGGGTCTGAGAGATAAAATGTTACCTAAATAGGTATCAGAGGCTTCAGCGTGTGTGGTTGTGAGAGTCACAACCACTATAAAAGCATATCACAACTGCTGCAGTCCTCAGCATGGTGCATATAGAGTAAGGAGGATAAAAGGTTAAAAATTGTGCTGCAATATTCCACGAGACATCATAGGGTGTATATAATATTCATTATTCAACACGTTTCAGGGCTCCCTGCACCTCTCAGGACTAATCAATGTAATATTGCTATGTTTCAGGGCGTTTCATGGAACCCTGAAGTGCGTTGACTAATAAATCAAGACTATATTCACCCTTTGATGTCTCGTGAAATTTTTTACTTTTCATCCTCCCTATTTTAATTTTCTGAGATAATGACTTTTGGGTTTTCTTTTGGCATTAACAGAAATAAACACTTGAAATAGATCACTCTGTTTGTAATGACTTTATATAATATATGCATTTCACTTTATGTATTCAATTACTGAAATAATGTAACTTTTTGTTGATATTCTAATTCATTGAGATGCACCAGTAGTTGCTTGTCATCAGAAAGGAATACATAGTTACTTGTCATTAGATAGGAGTACTTGCTAATGGAGATTCTTGGGTGCTGTTCATCAAATATGACTACTTCAGGTCATAATTGTTCTTTGTACCCTACATTGTATACCAATATTTACTAAAGGTATACAACCAATGTACCTGAAATATATAAGTGCTTATGTTGGACTTTTTGCTAATCTCCAAAAATAACAGTAGGCATAAGAGGTGCCATTATTGTTGTCTGGAATTCATTCACATTTTATAATTCCGCAGTTTGCAACCATCAGGTGTTAAAAGATCGGATGTATAGAGTCACCATGAAGAATTGCTTCAACCAATTTACAAATCTTTAGTCACAAATAGAGAAAGCTGCGCCATCCAGTTTAGTGGGAATGACAGCTTGATGAGGCAGACACCATTACATTTACAGCATTTGTGTCATGTGCGCTCCGGTAGTTAAAGGAACATATTGGTGGATGGGCTATTAAACTGTTTTGCCAAGTGCTTACAGTGAGATTAACTACTTCTCTCCATCGCCAACAGTTAATATTATTATAAATAGGTATCTTTGGCGGAGATTGTTAAATGATTAAGAAGTTGATCTTGTAAGTAAAGAATTTCTCGATGCTGATCTGGTATTATGCAGAGTAGAAACCTTCTGCTTATGGATAGTGTTCCTACATCATGACTACATTCGCTTACATTGATAAATCGCGAGACCTTATTATGGTCACATTTCTGACTCCAGATGTTGGTGTAGGACCCTTACTTGCTGTCACATGGCCCCTTTGTAAGTCACTTTATACTCACCTAGAATATCTCAGAAAAATGGTGTAATCTATCATGTTTTTCTTAAAGATTGTGTGAAATTGAAGACATACCGAGATATATAATTGTCTCATTGTGTAATAAACCCAAAACAGTGGAACCTTGGATTACAAGTGACTTGGTTTGAAAGCGTTTTGCAAGACAAGCTAACATTTTTAATAAATTTTAACTTGGTATAAGAGCAAGATTTGTAATAAGAGCTCTCTCCACCCCTCTACATTACTGCACCTCCCTCCCTGTGCAGATACAGTATAGTACTAGTAATACTCAGCCCTTCCAGCGCATGCGTATAAGCCATCAATCGTGGTCTTTTCCTCACTTCCGGGTTCCGGCCTATGCGTGTTCACCGCACTTTGAACATGGAGCCTCCATACTTGATACGGTACATGTGTGATGCCACTACTAAACCAACTTTAGGCACTTAACTGATTAACTTTCTGCAGATATGTATACTGTATATAGCATAGAATAGCAATCAATTGCAGAACTGTAATAATTTTATATGAATACAGTAGATATATTTGGGTTGTGGAATGAATCATCTGCACTTCAATTATTTCTTACGTTAAAATTTGCTTTGATATACAAGTGATTTAGATTACAAGCACATTGCCGAACGAACAATGCTCGTAATCCAAGGTTCCACTGTATATATTTTGTGACATGGATCCTTCTGTGCACACCGGGCTATAAGGTGGATTGGATTGCACAATTCAAAATATACTTAATTATATATGTTAACAATTTTAAAGAATTTTCGCAGGTCTTATTTTGGGAAGAACAGAAAAAATCAAAGTGTTCAAACACATAAAAATTGCATGTTAAAATGAAAGAACAAACATATTCAGAAATATTGAGTTTTGTTGTGCCCTCATAATAATAACATTTATTAGATTATACCTATGTGGGACAGTGAAAATTGATTATAGTCTGATTACCAGGCCAGCATCTGTTTACAAAGGGGGTCTACTCTCATAGCTTTCCTACATTTATGGAAATTGCTAAGGCATAACTTACAGGCATATCTAGTAAAGCATGTAGCACACAACATTAATTATCTGTTGAATTTGGAAAGTTCTTGAAGTCAACCTTCTAATACCATGATTTATGATGATACCAAAATAGTGAGAAGAAGTTGGATTTAAGTCTTTAATGGAAAAAATTTGTAAATATGACACATTTATCACACTTCACACTTCTGGGTTTAGTTTGCTCTATTTTTATTTATTATGGACTATGCAATGTAATCCATTATAAATTTTGATGAAGGTTTGAATTATAATAGTCATCAGATATAGGGGTGCTGGTTATCAGATTGGAAAGCTTGAAGGTGTATTCCCATCATGAAAGATACATTTAATTAAGAAATATTGTTGTAGTTTATAGCTATTCAAAATTGTGCTACATATATATTCACCTTTCATTTTCTGGATTAGGCCCCGTGGTTATATCAGTGACTTTTATGTGTCCATTGCAGGAGCCGCACTTGCGCAGTTGCTTTCAACATTACAAAAATAGTTCACCTGGTGTACTAAGCATAAGTGAGAGGCTTCCCGTGTTTACATAGGTCTAACACCAAATTGAGGATCTAGAATGCTGGGGAGCACACTCCCTGTCCTCAGACAGATCTATGTGGTATTGCCGCGATCCGGCACTTGCAGCAGTTGTGGCCGCGAACAAAAACGCGGTCAGCAGTGGTTTTATGCGTGGGTGCAGCTGCCGCAAGTGCCGCATCATGGCAATACCGCACTTGCTGCACCTGCCACAAACCCCATAGACAATGCATGAAGGTTGCCGCAAGTGTGCCGCAAGTGTAGCAGTTAGACGGCAGATGCGGAAAATCTGCCGTGTCTGCCGCAATCAGCGAAAAACGCTGATGTGAAAGGGGCCTTGGACCTGTGTGTGCACAGACAGAACTTCTCCACACTTACAGAGTGCGTGACAACATGCACAGTTGAAAAAGAACAATCTTACCCAGCTGTCAGAGCTCTCTGAGCACAGGAAGTGTTTGTTAGAATATTTTGTTGCCCAATTATTGACTTGTCTAAACATACCAATCGATGGTCTTGAAAACGCCTGCTCATTAAGTGATTTGATCGATCATACTGATATTAAAATATTAGTTCTCAGCAGCACATCTTCATTCTCTAAACAGAAGATATGCTGCCTTTAATGCTGAAATTTGCAGCATTGCTTCTTTCAAGTTAATGAGACATTGTCTCAAAAGCTTTGTTCACCAGTGTGAAAAGTAGAGTGCAGACCGGTAAGGCCCAGCCTGCGGAGCTTCTAAACATCTGGTTAGATGTGGTTCTGGAGGTCCATCCTATGCTGGATAATCAATTTAAATACCTTGAAGAAATAACAATTTGAAAACTTGAAATCTTTTGATTTTTACATTTCATATTTATTGATTTTGTACTTTTTTAATATCTCTTGAGTCATTGAATGTGATTTGTCATTTTTTTTTAGATGAAGGTCTGAACCATGAGTGCAAGCTCTGCAGTCAATCATTTGACTCCCCTGCAAAACTCCAGTGTCATCTCATTGAGCACAGCTTTGAAGGAATGGGAGGCACATTTAAATGCCCTGTATGTTTTACAGGTAAGTTTTCTCATTGTGTGCTAATTGGACAATTTTATCGTCATTGAAATGTAACTGTAAAACTAAATTAAGTCCCTAATCTTTCCTAGTTTAGTTAGTTTAACAGCCTTCAATCTCGAGTCATGGCATCTAGGCAAGGGGTCCCCCAGCCCTTGAGCCCCGCTGTACCCTGAGATAATACACTTTGAAAACTTACATTGTTGAGCCAAATAGGAGGTAGCTTGTGGCTGGAGCTAAAGGCAGTTTCACATCCCCTGTATGTTTAATCTGCCCACTGCCGCCTCCCTGATACCAATCATTGTCTCCCTCGGCTGCAGTATAACACAGAGCTTATTTCAGTGATGGCGCTTTGCCCCACCCCCTGCGGTGAGTCACCGCCTTTCCCCATCCTGCTCTATGGTTAACATGGAGCAGGGGCGAGCATAAGCAGTGATGTGACTGCAGGAGGCGGGGCGGCCGGCCTCCTGCTCTGACGTCACCGCCTTTCCCCGCCCTGCTCCATGTTAAGCATAGAGCAGTGCGGGGATAAGTGGTGACATCACCGCAGGGGCGGGGCAAAGCAGCTAGCACTGCAATAAGCTCTGTGTACTATGCAGCAGGGAGGGAGACAATGATTGGTATCAGGGAGGCGGCGGTGGGCAGATTAAACATACAGGGGATGTGAAACTGCCCTTTAGCTCCAGCCACAAGCCACCTCCTATTTGGCTCCACAATGTAAGTTTTCAAAGTGTATTATCTCGGGGTACAGGGGAGGTTCAAGGGCTGGGGGACCCTTGCCTGAATGCAGCAGACATGGTGCATTCAGTGCTGTAATTAGATCACCATGTGTGGTTGGTGACAGGTCCTCTTTAAATACTTCCAAATCTATCATTAGATGCAAACTGTCTTATTTTGGATCTACCATTTATCAATAAACCCTTTTTGCTGCATTGTGATTCATAGACATTAAAACAAATAAACTTAAACAAAAAATTCTACTTTGACACCTACCCAAAAAACATCTTTTTATATAATTCTTAAAATCCAAATTTTGCTTAAAAGGGTTTTTCAGGTTTGGGGTTCAAGTCTGCAAGTACTGTACAATATTGCACACACAGTACTGCTGGCAGGATCTCTGGTGCCAGAGCTAAGGAAGTGGCGGCTGCGTGAGCATAAGTATACGATTTACATGCAGGCAGTCACATGCTGACTAGATGTGCGCAGCATCACTCAATTCAAGCGAATTATGTGAGGTTGGACAAGCCTAGGGAGTATATGGCCAGAATTGTGCAAATTGTATACAAGACTGCCCTCTTTTCCAACTTGTACTGGAGAATCCTGACAGTGTGCACTGTGCATGCTGTGAAGATTTAAAAGTCTGTGATTACATAGAGTAGCTGCAGACTTGAACCTAAACACCTGACAACCACTTTAATGTTCAGATGTTTTTTTTACTCGTATGTTTATTTGCACAGATGGTGTTGGATGAGAGAAGTATCCAGCAGGTTGGATTTTCAATAGCTGATCCTTTTGTTCTCCGGACAAATCTCTTTAATGAGTTGAAACATTAAAATTAGTCAAATTACGTTTAATTTGATAAACTAGAGTTTACAATGAAGTAAGAATTTTGCATTGTGGTAAATTGATTTGATTTAGTGTGTATGTATATCAGTGAAAAGGACAATGAGCTGTAAGTCTGTATACTACACCATGATCTCTTCATTGTGAACCAGTATCCTGCTGAGCTTCATCAGTCATCTCCTCCAGCTGCTCTGTAGTGACGAGGCCAAGAACCTTGTAACAGCTGCCTACAGATGGGTATCTGGTTTGGATATGGGTTTCTCCATTATCTGTATATAAATTGATACCTAGTCCTTGATGCATGAACATTGGCTAGTGGTATTTGGGAACCACTGCTGTAAAGCTACATTCCAATTCCAATTTCATTCATTCAGTCGTGTCCAACTATTGGATACCATGTGAACCATTTTTCTCCATGTTCTCTGTTTAACACAGCATCTTTCAGTTTCTGATGTTCATTCCCGTGTCTGCCATGATGGTGTCCAGCCACATGTCTTATGTCTTCCGGACCTCAACTGCCCCTGACCATACCAAAAATCTTGCCCTTCTTGAGGGAATTTGCTCTCATCACATGCTGACGTAAGAGCGTTTTGTTTTATGACTTTTCCCACCAGGGAAGTCTGTGGATTGACACATTCCAGAACAGCCTTATTTGTGATCTTGGCTGTCCACGGGATTTTTAATAGTCTCCTCCAGCACCCACAGTTCGAAAGAATCGATCTTTCTTTGATCACCCTTTGTCAAGATCCGCGTCTCGCACCCATACAACACAATTGGGAATGCAATGGCTATGGCCAACCGTTGTTTGGTGGTAATCAAGATGTCTTCAGTTGCTCCATGTTCATCATTGTCATACAACCCATGACAAGCCTTCGATAGATTACAAATCTACATGGACCTTGTCCTTCTATGTTGAAAAGTCTAGGAATAAAATCTTAAACACTTAATAGCGTTTACAGACAACTGGAAACATTTGTCATGCCCTTCAGTATATTCTTTAACACTTTAGGTAAGGATAATAATGACATTTAAGTCCACATAAAGCCTAAATTATAATAATAAAGAAATTAATGTGGATAAGAAAATGGGGCTATGTATCATCAGATACCATATAATTGAAGTATTATAGTTAGTAATATCTCAGCAGCCCACACTGGCTCATGTAGCGCCTATGACTCTCTAGTATGGTCCCATAATGTCTTATCGGTGGGTTTCTATAGGTAAACCTGCATTTTCCTCTTCAGTGTGTTATCACATTACAGAAGCAGAGTAGCTCTGCTACATCGGTATAAATGTAACCGATCAATTATATTTATATATAATCCCAGTTGCCTGTAAACTTATGTGATGTCAAACTATGATTTGTATATAATGAAGAAATTGCAATTCCTTGATATATTTGTAGATCAGTATAACCTGTGAATATATTCTATCTAAACAAAACGAGAAGACCAGAATTACTAAAGCGACAATGTATTATCTCATTTTAACACATAAAGCGAAGCAAGTGTCACCCTTCATTATGGTTATTATTGCTGCCTGAAGTTTGCCAAGAAGAAGCGGTGCTCAAACAGCGCCATCTAGTGCTGAGGCCGACGGTAACGTTTCTATTAGAGGAGTGCGAGAGCAAAGGACAAATAATACAGAGAATAAACGAGCTACAGATTTCATTACTGCACTATGTAGGAGAAAAGCTGCAGATAAGACCCGAGCATGCCCTCAGCAAGCGTAATTTCAGTTTTTTCTTTTCCGCCTAAGAAAAGCCTGTTGTGAGCCCAATAGGTGGACTGTCTACATATCCTGCAGTAATAAAGGCAATCGTCTCTGTGTGTAGATGTTCTCTGAAGACTCCTGCAGCTATCTCTAGTGACTGCTACACACCCTCCTGAAATTCTTCCTTCTGCATTGGAGTAATGCCTTCAATCCAATATGTCAATTCTTTAATACTGCAGAGGGCTAGAAATCCTTTGGTGAAATCGATTTTCCTATTGACAACACTCGTAATGCTCTAATAAGCTACTGAGGGGCTTATTGTGCAGGTTCTAGTGCAGCGCGGCTGTGATGTCTTATGTGTTTTTAAATGCTTTATTTTACAGTAAATGTATTGAGAATTAGGATTTGATTCTTGCTGTTGTTATCTTGTTTACAGATGCTGCTTCTTACTTTTGAAATCTGCCTGTTTGCTCCTTTAAGCCCTTTCTTCCTTTGCTGTTTCTCCATTTTTATAGATCTTTGTCTCATTCCTAAAAATGAATTTTTTTTCCAGTTCTATTTTGTATTATTTATATGTTTATGATATTTCAGTCATCATGTACATTCCTCAACATTAAAATTGCAACATCAAGATGGAAAAGCCATGAGGTTTGGAAATCACAGGATCCCGATATGTTAATAATATGCAAATGATGAAAAAATAGAACGTTTTCAGAATACCTCAGTTTATTCAGTATCACATATGCAGGCATCACAGAGGGGTACTGCACCTGTAAAAGAGGTGCAATTGCTCCAGCTGCAGGTGGACCCTAGGATGGTGGGTGGGACCCATTCCCAGTACTCCCACATTAGTACAGCGGTGGGAGGTTACCCGGGAGGGGATATATTCACCTCTAGGGGGATCAAGGAGGTCTTTGCCCTTTGGTCTTTGACCGAGAATGGAGGAAGAGGAGAGGAGTTAGAAAGGCTCTAGCTAAGTGGAACAAGGAGGAAGGTAAAACCGGGTCGGTTTCAAGCTGAACCGGAGGGAAGAAGAAGGGACCTTGAGGAGGTCCTGAAAGAGGGGGCCGACAAGAGAAGTCCGGGTCCTAGATAGAAAGGGAGATCCTCAGAGTGGAGCGACCATACTCCAGGGGATACTCCAGTCCACCACGGGAACGCAGAGCCTGAGGATCCGGCTAGAGTCCAGCTTTGCAGTCGGCACAGTATCTCCCCTCCTCTTCAGCATTCTGCACATCCCACTGGGTGTCCTCGCTCTTTGTGTTGTGCCGCCTCATTTTTTCATTCCTGCCCAGTTGCTGATGTAAAACGCTGAGCTGTGCGTCATATCCGGTCCCGGTGCATTGTGGGCCTATCAGTGATCGGCCCGTGCATTGTGGGCCTAATCAAGTGATCGGCTCATGCTTTTGGCTTATCACATGATCGCCAGCTCGTGCAGCACATGCGCACATTGAAGCCAGGACGATCACGTGATTAGGTCCACAATGCACCAGTTCCTGCCCTGCGTTTTACATCACAAGGGAGGTGGGAACTTCAAAAATAAGGCGGCACAACACAAGGAGCAAGGATGTCCAACGGGGCTTGCAGAATGCTGGCGAGGAGGGGAGAATGGAGCCCGGAGCCGCCTTTCCAGTCTCCTAGATGGAGACTGTATGTAAGTTAAAGGTCATTTTTCTAAACCATTATAGGGCCCTTTTAGGTCAAACAGGGATGGTTAGGGATCAGCTAGGAAGGTGCAGGGACGGTAGTTATAGGAGAGGGGGGGTGACAGTTCTCTTTAAAGGCTATCATGGTGCAGAGCAGGACATTACATTGATTTAGTCGTGGAACAAGTGGTATGACCAGGTCTCCAAAGTGTCCCATGAGACATTTTTCAGCATAACAATGCTAGGTCACATTTTGCTTTTGCTACTGAGAGCAGTATGTGAGGTTTAACGGGAACCTGTCACCAGATTTTTGCAACCTAATCTGAGAGTAGCAGAATATAGGACCCGAGATCCTGATTGCAGTGATGTGTCACTTACAGGGCTGCTCGGTGTAGTTTTGGTAAAATCACTGTTTAATCAACTAGAGATTATCATTAGTCTGGTAGTCTGGCATATTCACAAACTGCTAAACCTGTAGAAGAGAAAACACTAATTTTATCGCTGAAATCAGGGTTTCTGTCTGTACATTATGTTGCTCTCAGGTGGTATAGAAAAAAATCTGGTGACAAATTCACTTTAAATGTCCTACCATGGCTTGCAGCATCTTTGAACTTGTCTCCCATCAAGCACATCTGGCAGTTGCAAAAGGAGCTATCAGCACCGGATCTTGATGATTTGTGTAGCAAAGGACATTCAGCGTAGCATTAAAAACGTCATTAATGACATGACGAATGATGTAACTGTGAGCATTTCTGCATGTGGCTTCCATGCTCAATACTAAATAAATCGATATGTTTAGAAAATTTTGTTTCTATTTCTCATCATTTGGATATTAACACGTCCATCGATCCTGTGATTTCCACAATTTTTACCTTTCTGATTTTGCTACCTCAATGTGAAGGAATATATATGAAAAAGTAATGGTGATAACTTAGGCGAATGTTCATGCAGATTACCTAACAGTTATGTAAAAAATTGCAGTAATTTTAATATCCCCTGTAATTTTAACCCCTTCACGACCTTGTACATACGGATATATCCAAGGTCACCTCCCTGCCTTTGATGGCGCCCTCATTTGCTGATTCCGCCCAAAAAATTAACGCCAGAATTACTTTTTTTTGGCCACCACAACATTGCTATAAAATGCAATGGCAGGTGATCAAAACATTGCATCTACCCACAAATGGTATTTTTAAAAATGTCAGCTTAAGACGCAAAAAATAAGCCATCTCTCAGCCCCAGATCCCGAAAAGTGAGCATGTTACGGTCCACAGAAAATATCTGCAAATGCATCAATTTGATGTGGAGTATCATACTGTGAAAACCAGTGTTACCATATAGTGAATATTTTAAATAACAAAAACAAAAAATCATTGTAAAATTGCACTTTTTTTGCAATTTCACTACACTTGGAATTTGTTTTTCATTTTCCAGAACACTATATGGTAACATGAATAATATCATTTAAATATACAACTCATGCTTCAAAAAACAGTCCCTCATACGGCTATATTGGTGGAAAAATAAAAAAGTTATGGCTCTTGAAAGAATGGGAGGAAATAAGGAAAAAGCAAAAGAGAGGTAGAGGACCTGAATGAGAAAGCAAGCAAAGTCATAAACAGGCAGGCTGTGCTGCTGAATGACTTTGTTATCCCAGGAATGGATTCTCAGATACACAGCTCAGTATTACTCCTCCTCAATAAAGAAGAACAAACAGAAATCCCTTTGTCTGTTCACTTTGTGTTGGAGACATCATGACAGTTAATCTCCACCCACCAGCTCAGAGAAAACTAAAACTCAAGGCTACGTTACACGTAACGATATCGTTGCCGATATCGTTCAAAAGTCACGTGTTCTGTGACGCTTGAATGATGTCGAAACGACATTGTTGCGTATGACACTACAAACGATGAACGATCAGTCAGCTGATCGTTCATCGTTTGATTTGAGGACAGGACCTCAAATCTATCGTTGGTAGCCCAGTGGACACGCAGCATTGCTGCATGTGACACCAGGAGATGACCGATAAGCCAGCTCCCAGCGCCTCTCCACAAGCGCTGGAAGCTGGTATCCAAGGTAAACTGTGGGTAACTAGGCAGCATGCGCTGCCTAGATACCCGAAGTATACCTTGGTTACCAGCCTTCTCTGCTTACCGGCTGGTATCCAAGGTATCCAAGCCTTCTCTGCTTACCGGCTGTGTACCTTGGATACCAGCCGGTGAGCGGAGAAGGCTGGTAACCAAGGTATACATCGGGTAACTAGGCAGCGCGCGCTGCCTAGTTACCCGCAGTTTACCTTGGAGACCAGCCTGCTCCGCTTACCCGCTCTCCCTGAGCCACTAGATTCCCCTTTTATTGTACCCAAGTGTGAAGCGAACAAAAGTGCCCCACAAACAGTGTATGGTAATCCCACACTAAATTCCTCAATAGTATCCTCCACATGCACAGTATGATGACCCTACTGTACCCCATTAATTGCTGACCCCAACACAGTATGATACCCAACTGAGACCCCCACATGGTCATCTATGTAGTCTAATGGTCCCCACACCTCTTCACACCATACAATGTGCCTTACTAGCTCTCCAAATAGTATAATGGCTTCCACTCAACCCTCCTTACACAGTATTATGGACCCTACATAAATCTTTACACTGTATAATTGCTTGCATACTGTATAATGGCCTTCAAATAGCTTTTCATAAAGCATAAATATTCCCTCATAGCCCTCCAAATAGTGTCATGGCCTCCACTTAATCTTACAAATATTATAATGGCCCCCACATAGCCTTCCATATTGTATAATGGCCCCCTCATAGCCCTCCATATAGTATTATGCACCCCAATAGTCCTCCATATAATGCAATGCACCCCCATAGTCCATCATTTATTATAATGCATTCTATATTCCTCCACATCGTATAATGCACACCCCATAGTCCTCCATATAATTTAATTCACCTCCCATAATCGATTATATAGTATAATGCACATCCCATAGTCCTCCACATACATAAGCGTAACTTCAGCAGGTATAGGGGTTGCAATCACACCTGGGCCCTGGAGCCTAGAAGGCCTCAAAGTCCCTTTGGCCTATAGAAAAGACTATTGCTTTGAAAGATTTGCAATAATTGGGGGCCTGTTGAAGCTTTAACATTGGGACCCATGAGCTTCAAGTTACAGCACTGTCCATATAGTGTAATGCACACCCAATATGCCTCCATATTGTATAATACTTATAGTTCTCCATATCAAATAATGCACACCCCATAATCCTCCATGTAATATAATGCACACCCTATAGTCCTTCTTATTATATAATGTTCACCGCATAGTTATCCATATAGATTAATATAACCCCCACAGTCCTCCATTTAGTGTAATGCACTACCCATAGTCCTCCATATGGTATAATGCAACCCCTTAAGCCTCCATATTGTATAATGCACACCCAATAGTCCTCCATAATGCACAACCCATAGTAATCCATAAAGTATTATGGCCATCAGTGTACTCATTGTTTACAAAAAATAATACTCATCTCCCATCGTTTCCCCGCTGCTCGGGTCTCTGCAGTGAGAGGTCTGCAGCTCAGCTCTTCTCGGCACAGTGGGCCCGCAGTAGTGATGTCATAATTCCTGCTGCGCTGAGACATTAGAAGGTGAGGGAGAATGATGGAGAAGAGAACATTCCCTCTTTTATAATTGCATTGAACTGTATCGGCATCCAGGATGGTGATACAGTGGAACAGGCTGGGGGTGCCTGGTGCTGTTGTTTGCACCAACACCAGGCCCACTTGACTCATGGGCCCCATAGTGGCTGCGTAATCTGCCACCATTGGTAGTACACTTTAGCCTTAAGGGTCCATTAGACCAGAGGTCCCCAACTCCAGGCCTCAAGGCCCACCAACAGTGCAGATTTTCAGGATCTCAGTATTGCACTGGGCTTGGAATCATTACCTGTGCAGATGATCACATTAGCACCTGTGCAATACTAAGGAGATCCTGAAAACCTGCACTGTTGGTGGGCCTTGAGGCCTGGAGTTGGGGACCTCTGCATTAGACGGATGAAAAACGTAAGACATTCTTTTTTAGTTCAGTGTTTCATCTGATGGGTGAAGTGCACAACCAATTATGGAGGCCATTACTACCACCAAATGTATCATATAAGGAAACAAAAGCTGAGCAATGCTACCTAATAGACGAAGCAAATGTGAACAGGAGCAATCTATGTGACTGCAATAAATAAATGAGACTGCAATATATACATATCAAAAAGTGCAGCAGAACACTGCACACCATGATTTATGCAAACATTGACTATATAATAATATTTATTCACTTATATAGCGCTATCAATTCCATAGGGCTTTACATACATGAGTAATACTGTTCCCATTGGGGCTCACTATCTAAACATCCTATCTGTATGTCTTATATATATTTTATAAGTATTATTAGTTTGAATAAATCTTGGTATGCATCATGTGATACTACACTTCTGAAGCTCCTGACGGATTCCCCTTACATAGTAATTGTACAAACTTTCAATGAGGGCTTAACATAATTCAAAACATTACATGAATAGGTCCTGGCTAGGGTAATAAAAACAAATATGCGATATACATCTCAAGGATTGGCTCTACTCCTTTTATTTGCTGCTGTGTACACCACCTGTCTGCCAGCCTTCATTTCCAGTGGGACCTCATATGACAGCCATCGATTGGCAGCAACATTCACATTTCATTTAACCTATAGTCAGGTAGGGTAGAATAGGAAAGCAGTAGTGATTAAGGGAGATCCCCACCCCATATGTTGATGATCAGCGGGTTTTACAACTGCGAGTGCGAGAAGCAGCATTAGTCCAGGAAGTGAGTATAGCATCTTTTTATTATCCCACTCTGAACCCAATCAGTATAACTTTTAAAGTAGGAGAAAACCCCTAATGGCGGATTTACACGTTGCGATATCGGAGTCCGATTTCAATGAAGAGTCACGTGGTTCGATCGTTGGAGCCGATATCGTTCCTGCGTTGTATGGTGTGAACGTCCAATACGATGCAGGAACGATGTCAATGCGATATCGGGGATTGAATGAGCGTGCTATTCAATGCTCCGATATTGAATAGAGATTGGAGCCGGATCGTGCTGTGTGACAGCCCAACTACAATGCGATGTTCAACGTCACCCATTCACTCCCATGTTAAATGGTCGTTCCTGGGTTGGGGGGCGTAGACATCGCACGGACGTTGTATTCCGATATTGCAGCGTGTAAACCTCCGATGCGATGCGGGAGAAACGTGCACTAAATGCGCGCTCCCGCGCCATTGAGTTGCGATATCGCAACGATATTGAAACGTGTAAACCCACCATAAAACTACAACTATTGGTGTGTCCTTACAGGTCATTGTTGGAAATTTTGGTTAAACTACGAATCCAAGAACCAGGGCTGTGTAGTCGGAGTTGTGGAGTCGGAGTCAGTGTCCATTTTGTTGGAGTCAGAGTCGGATTCAGGAAAATTGAGGAGCTGGAGTCGGATGTTTGGCTTATTGACTTCACAGCTATGGTTGTGGAGTTGGAGTCGGATTCAGGGAAATTGAAAGATTGGATAATTGGCTTATCAACTTCACAGTCAAAAAAACTATTACAGATGACTGATCTAAGGAAATACAGAAAATATATTCTAAATTATAGATCAAAGTAGTTTATTTGACTATTGTTGTAGATTTCAATCTTCGTTCAGCAGACTATGTGGCTGCCATTTCTGGAAGGACACAGCTCTCCTTTCCCAGACCCTTGTATGTGTGTATTTTTGTAGCATATATACAGTAATGGCTGAAAGTGTTGCCACCCCATGGACATTGTTCCAGAAAAATAAGTACCAGTATTTCTCTCCCAATAAATTATTGCAAATACATGTAATTCACATGTATATTTCCTTTGTGTGTATTGGAGCAACTTAGAAAAAGACAAATTGGACATAATTTCACACAAAACTCCAAAAATGGGCTGGTCAAAATTGTTGGCACTCTCAACTTAATATTTGGTTGTATGCAAAGTGTCACTTCAGTGAGGAAGTAGACGAACTCTAGGGCCACCTAATAAAGATAACAATCCTAAAAGTCATAATTGACTCTTTAACAAGCCTTTTAATATGATTTAGGATTTGTGCCAGATCAGAACCCCAAACTGCAGATGTTGCATTTCAGGGTGATTGCCCCTCATCAGTGCAGTGTGTGGGATTCTGATCTGGCTTGGTTGTGCACACTTTAGATAAATAACTGCAATCATTCTCTTCCTGTAACCATCAACAGGCTTCTTACACCTTTCAACTAGAAATTTGGACTGCTGTTCTTTTGCAAACTACTCCAGGTCGCTCATATATGAAGGGGCTTTCTCCCAACAGCGATTTTATGATCTCTCCATGCATGTTCAATGAGATTTAGATCTGGACTCATTGCTGGTCATTTCAGAATTTCCCAGTGCTTTCGTTTCTGTCCATTTCTGGGAACGTTTTGAAGTATGCTTGAGGCCATTGTCCTGCTGGAAGTCCAATGACTTAGGTCTCAAACTGAGCTTTCTTACATTGGGCACTACATTGCAACCCAAAATCCTTTGGGGAGATTCATATTTCATTATACCTTGCACAGAGTTAATGCACCCAGTGCCAGAGGCGGCAAAATAGCCCCAAAACATCTTTGAGCCTCCACCATTTTTCGACTGTAGGTCCTGTGTTCTTTTCTTTGCAGTTCTAATTCCATTTTCGGTAAACAGTAGAATGATGTCCTTTACCTAAATGCTGTACCTTGGTCTCATCTGTCCACAAGACGCTTTCCCAAAAGGATTTTGGCTTACTCACGTACATTTTGGCAAATTACAGTCTAGCTTTTTTTTGTATCTGTTCTAGCAGTGGCGTTCTACTGGCTCATATTTCATAATACCTTGCACAGAGTTAATGCACCCAGTGCCAAAGGCGGCAAAACAACCCCAAAACATCTTTGAGACTCCACCATTTTTGACCGTAGGTCCTGTGTTCTTTTCATTGCATTTCTAATTCCATTTTCGGTAAACAGTAGACTGATGTGCTGTACCTAAATGCTCTACCTTGGTCTCATCTGTCCACAAGACGCTTTCCCAAAAGGATATTGGCTTACTCACGTACATTTTGGCAAATTGTATTCTAGCTTTTTTATGTATCTGTTCTAGCAGTGGCATCCTACTGGGTCTCCTGCCATAATGTTTCATTTAATTCAAATGTCGATGGATAGTTTGCATTGAAACTGATGTATCCTGAGCCTGCAGGACAGCTTGAATTTCTTTGAAACTTGAGTGGGGCTGTTTACCTACCATCCGAACTATCCTGCATCGATACATCATTTTTTCTCTGCCATCCATGTCCATTGTGATTAGCTACAGTGCAATGGTTTGTAAACATATTAATAATGTTGTGCACCATTAACCAAGGAACATCAAGATCTCTGCAAATGAACTTGTAACCTTGAGATTGTTGATATTTTTCAATAATTTTGGTTGTTAAGTTTTCAGACTGTTCTCTTCTTCACTTTATGTTCTCGATGCTTAGTGTGGTACATACAGACACAGAATGCAAAGATTAAGTCTACATCTCCCCTTTTTATCTGGTTTCAGGTGTGATTTTCATATTGCCCACATCTGTTACCAGATGTGAGTTTGAATGAGCATCACATGCTTGAAACAAAGTTGTTTACCCACAATTTTGGAAGGTGACAACAATTTTGTCTGGACCATTTTGGGGGTTTTGTGTGAAATTTCCCCTCTATTTTTATTCGTTGGTCCAATACACACAAAGGAAATAAACATGCATATAAAAACACATGTGAAATTGCAATAATTTTCTGTGAGGAGCACTTCATTTTCTGGAACAATTTCAAGGGTGTCCACACCTTTGGCCATGACTGTACAGTATAAGCCACACTCCTAAGCCAATATCCAACAGTCTAATCGAAGATCGAAATTAAAAAAATGAAAATGTTTGGCGGTTTGATAGAGGTTAGACAATTGTGTGTTGAACTCCAGCTCCACTTTTAGTTTATTGTTATTCAGATTGAGTCTCATTATAATAGGATAAAGAATTATGTTCATTTTCTTATGTGATCAGTGGTTCTAGTCTAATGAGGAAATATGATTAAAATGTATGAGTCACCAAGAAATTGCCTAATTTTCTCTGTTGTAATGTAAAAACTAGAGTCAGAGTCAAATGCCAGCATCCTTAATCAATTTTCTCACTGCCTGTAACTATACATATTCTACACACAAACTTTTTTTTAGGTCACAGTGCACCAAGCATCCATCAGAAGTCAGTGCTGCCAACCCAAATTCTGCCTCTGGCATATACAATTTAATTATTAATCGCATGTCTCCCAGGTAAACTGTTACACATTCTTAGGGCCTTGTTTTGTAGTCATTAAAATTGAACATGTTTGTATTATTGAAACCCTTGCATTCTCCGTGTAAGCTTAGTTGATATGAATGTATCCAAAGAGAACCCAGTGATTTCCCATTTTACTACCCTTGCCCTGGAGTATCTCTACAGGATACATTTTTTTAACTTTTTTTCTGTAATTGTTCTCATGTTTACTGATGTAGACATTTATTGGTGCCTTATACAGAGAATATAAACATGATCCTGAATTTTAAATGGACCTACCATAGTGATCAATGCAAAGAAAAAAAATGGAACAAGTCTTTTAGGTGCCCTTAACCTTGGAAGTCCATTTTTAATAGATTAGTCAAAGAGGCATTATGGACACTTGTGACTGAGGTCTTCATTAGATATTCTGATGAAATACTATAAATTGTGGATGAGTAGAGATAAATGCTAGCAGGCTATGGATTGTTCTTAAGAAATATATAGCTCAGTTAATATGGGGAAACATTCAACTTTTTTTTACTCCCTGGGTTCGTTTACATCCATTTTTAGCTCAAAACATTAGCGAATGTGGCTGCAATATGTTAGTTTATCCTAAACATCTTTGAAGATTTTGCTATTCCAACTGTAATAGTGATGGCTCCTAGTTCTGCCGTCTATTGACTCACATGGAAATTTCTAGAAAAGAAGCACATTACTTTACACTTTAATAAACACTATTACTTATTGCCATCACTTCTAATCACACTCCAATTCTGCTGGATTAGTGACATAGCTCCACACCTTGCAGAATTGATAGACATAGCTTGTTGACTCCAGGGAATTTGTGGCCTTGCAGGATAGCACATAGAACATGTTTCTAGTGTTCAGAGAATAATGCTAAGGCTAGTTTTAGCTGATACTTGCTAATCAACCTGTCAATTGCCTCCCAAGTCAATAAAAAGTATATAGAAAGGGAGACTAAAGTGGTGATCTCTTCTCGCCAATCATTCCGAGCACGGACCTCGAAAGTACTAGCCGTGGTTTTCATGACCCTAGCGTCACAGCTTCACAGACATATATTTAACACCTTCATCCTCAGTTCGGGAGACCTACGGCCATTCCGTTCATTGTGCTCCATGGTGCATTGTTTGTGATCCCAAACTTTATCCAAACCTCAATGGAAGTCACTGATTGGCATTTCAGCTCACTGCCCACATGTAGCCAGCCATAAGTAAAACAGTTCCAGGGGTGGCTTGGCGATGTTTTTTCTTTTCTTATTTTCAAATTAATTTTGGACACATCCAGAAATTGTGCTTTCAACCCCAGAGAAAGCCAATCAAACACTGCACACGCCACTGGGCCAAGCACCAACTGTACCCGACCACGATGATGCTCGCTTCAGTGCTTTACAAATGTAAAGCACCCAACAAGTTTGCTCAACATCGGGAAGTTTGGTGACCCTCACCAAACCGTGAAAGGTTCGCTCATCTCTAATTGTGATGGCACTAATGTTTAATGAATAAACTACCTTCTCATGAGTATGGATCCTGCTAAATGTCTATGCAGTTGCTATTTTCTTACACGAGAACAACTTGTTATAATGATAAAACAAAACAGTTAACCGTCACATTTTCACAGAGATAACTAAACATGGTACACTCCTTTCTATGCCTGCAGCAATCTGCTTTAACAGCTTAAGTGCCACATTCTGTTATTAATATGCTATAATGGGTTCTAGAGACAAAAAAGAAAATTGTTTTCATTTTACTATTGACTGCTATTGAGGCCCAGATATCATTATGGTCTAGTTGTCAGGCTCCGAAAGAAAAAGTGTGTTAAGCCCTGGTCTATATTTGTGTCTATATTTGTGTTAATCCTATTCTCTTGGTTTTAGATATCACAAGATGAGTGACACATGATGACCAGCTTAAAAAAAAATCAAAACAAAAATAAAGCAAAGGTTTTTTGTTTTTTAAGCTGGAGTTCTTGCACCATTCGTTTTAGGGTTCTCAATCCAATAGGCAAGGTAATAAAGGGCATGTGTATATCCTTTTATTTGTATAATTGCTATGGTTATATAACATGAGCAACAGATTCAAACTTATTTTAAAAATGAAGAGAAAATGATCAGATTTTATGGCTAATCCAGAGTCATTGAAATCATATCAAATTATTATGTGTATACTTTATCAATGGATGTTTTCTCTCTTCTAGTATTCGTCCAAGCAAACAAGCTGCAACAGCATATTTTTTCAGCTCATGGACAAGAAGACAAGATCTATGACTGCACACAATGCCCACAGAAATTCTTTTTTCAGACTGAACTGCAGGTAATGTGTTTTTGATATTCAGATGAATTATGCAAACCTAAACTTTCTATACCATCCTCTCTATTCTTACCATTAGCATTCTGAACTGTAAGCCCTACTTGGCATAGAACAATGTCTACAGTTTTTGGTCAATGGTAATATCTTTTCTATGTATGAAGTCTGCAGGTATTGTTAATGATTAAAAGGGTGGTTGACTATTTTTGTTATTTTTAAAAATGACCCATTTTCATCTTAAATTAAAATGTAAAATAAGTACTCATCTAACGGTTCCTCTGTGCTTCTTGGTGCTCCTGCCATAATGATGATATAGCTGGGTAGGATAGCACCAGCTGTGGGGTTTGTTAATTTCCCACAGCCAGTTAATGTGAATCACCACAAAGAGCAAGGTTTGGTTAGTGCAGTTAAAACTTAACCTTTACAAGATTTGCATTATAAAGGGTTGCACCTGGACTGTTGTTATCCCCAAGTAGGATAAAAACCAACCTACAAACATATAAGACTACACCTGATTTGTAAAGGAGGACCAAGCGTAGCACCTTAATCCCTTAAATTGTGCCACTTCAGTGTCTAAGTGAACACGTTATAGAGTGTAAGGATTCCAAGGTACCTTCTTATGGGTATAAACCTAATCCTAGCCCAGTGTCCTTCAGACAATGACACTTCAATCTTATGGACCATCAAATACGTCTCAATCGCCATCTTCATCACATTTTTATGCTCTCTATGCGTTTCAGTGCCCATACACGAAGATAAGCAGATGGCTACATTGAAAACATCCTCTAAATGCCATTTGATAATGGGGAGAACTGAAGGACTGGTGATCCCCTATAAGCCATGACTCCCTGAAGATGGGGCACTGAAACGTGTAGGGAGCATAAAAACGTGATGAAGGCGGCTATTGAGACATATTTGACGGTCCATAAGATTGATGTGTATTGTCTGAAGGACACTGGGCTTGATGAGGCTGTCTGGAATTGTGAGTACCTGGAGTTTAAACTGGTGAGAGGGTTCCATTTAGTGGGACGAGTTTTATTTCTCCTTCACACATTTTGCCATGGGTTGGCTATGAGTGCATGGTTTTTCTGCATTTATTAACTCAGGGTAAACATGGTATATAGAGTGGGATTAGGTTTAAACCCATGAGAAGGTACCTTAGAATCCTTACACTTTATAATGTGTTCACTTAGACATTGAAGTGGCACACAATTGTGAACGGGGATTTAAGGTGCTACGCTTGGTCCTCCTTTACAAATCAGGTGTAGTCTTATATGTTTGTATGTTGGTTTTTATCCTACTTGAGAATAACACCATCCAGGTGCAACCCTTTTTAATGCAGATCTAGTAAAGGTTAAGTTTTAACTGCACTAACCAAACCTTACTCTTGCCATATCAACTTTCAGTCTTCTTGATTCCTTTTCCTGTCAGAGAAGGTCATGTGGCTGTTGCAACTAATCAGTGAGTGATTGCAGCAGTCTGGTGACCTTCAAGCCAGTAGTGAGGCCTAGGAGATGGCCTCTTCCAACTTTGACAGCATGTGACTACTGCAGCCTTACTGCTGATAGTTTGCAGTTGTCACATTAGGTGAATATATGTTTTCTCTTATTCTATGACCACCATGGGCTCTTTATTAAGGAATAAAGTAGTCTACAACCCTTTTAAAGCGGTACCCTAGGATCCTAGGATTTTAAATGGAATGGCTTACCATTAGCAAACTTACCTTTGATAATTCGAAAGAAAAGGACAGTTCTTTCACTTTTTCAATGCTGCACATGGGTTTTCTCAGGATCAGCCTTCAGGACTCCACTGCTCCCCTGCTCCTGGGTTCTTATTTCCTGGTGGCTGAGCACTCCTGATGATTGACAGTTTGAGTCAGTGGCACAGCTGAACCACTGGTCCAAACTTTGTGATCTCCGATACTGCAAACAGATGCTACTTTGTGGATGGGCACATGTCTGTGAAGCTAAGCAGATCCAGCTTCAGAACAGTGCTCACAAGCTCTATATCAAAGTTTGTTCCAGCACGTTGCATCTAGTCAAGGAGGCTAACCTACACTGATGGGCTATAGAGGAGGCCTGTCACACAGACAATCATTAGTATATTGTCAAGTAAAAATACCAATGTTCTTGAGACCACAGAGGATTTTAATAAAAATAAGTTTACAAAGTTGCTTCTTTTAACAAGATTTTTGCAATTTTAACCATTTAACAAAAGGATACAATGTCATTAATGTCGATAAAACAATTGTCTATGCTTAGATATTTAGCTCAGCCCATTCTGATACACAAGACTAGTATGTGTATGGATATAATAGCACTATATACTGCAGTAGAAAGTACACAGCACGCTGGAGAGCCTTATATTGATAATCACAAAAGTCTTGGAAATCAGATCCCCATTATCATACAATTCTTAAAACGAAATATGGTAATAACTTACAGTCTACCTATGGTAAAAGTAGACAATAAAGAAAGGTCTATATTAGTCTGCACTTTTATTATTATTTATTATTATAGCGCCATTTATTGCCATTGCGCTGTAAATGGAACATACATAGACAAGTAAAATTATAAGGAACAATACAAGGCACACCCAGGCACAGAGCTGAGAGGACCCTGCCCCCAAGAGCTCACAGTCTGCAAGGAATGGGTGAGGATACACTAGGAGAGGAGAGAGGATCCTGCCTGCGAGGGCTCACAGTCTACAAGGGATGGTTGAGGATACATTGAGGAGGGTAGAGCTGGTCGTGCGGCGGTATAGTAGACTGAGGATCACTGCAGGTTGTAGGTTTGTCGTAGAGAGGTGGCTTTTCAGGTTCCTTTAAGGATTTCCACAGTAGGCGAGAGTCTAATATGTTGGACAGAGTGCCAGAGTGTGGGGGATGAACGGAAGAAATCTTGTATGCAGTTGTGGGAAGAGGAGATAAGAGGTGAATAGAAGTTCATTTTTTTCAGTTATTCAATACATAAAGCGAAACACATATATTATATAAATCATTAAATCAGAGTGATCTATTTCAAGTGTTTATTTCTGTTAATGTTGATGATTATGGCTTACAGCCAAATGAAAACCCAAAGATCATTATTTTAGAAAATTAAAGTAGAGAGGATGAAGGCTCTGAGACATAAAATATTCCCTAAATAGGCATCAGATGCTTCACCTTGTATGGTTGTGGAAGTCACAACCACTATAAAAGCATATCACGACTGCTGCATTCCCCAACGTGGTGCATATAGAGTAGGGAGGATGAAGGATTAAAAACCGCGCTTTAGTATTCCAAGAGTCTTCTAAGGGTGAATATAATATTGATTTATTGATCAACGCATTTCAGGGCTCCCTGGCCCCTTCCTCAGGACAAATCAATATCATATTGGCATGTTTCAGAGTGTTTAAGAGAGCCCTGAAACATGATGACTGATAAATCAATATTATATTCACCCTTTGATGTCTCGTGGATAAAATAGCGCGTTTTTTTTTACCCCTCATCCATAATTTTCTGAGATAGCAACCTTTGGGTTTTCATTGTCTGTAAGCCATAATCATCAACATTAACAGAAAAATATACTTGAAATAGATCAATCTGTTTGTAATGACTCTATATAATATATGCATTTCACTTTTTGTATTGAATTAATGAAAAAAATTAACTTTTTGATGATATTCTAATTCATTGAGATGCACCTGTAAGTACCAGGAGACTACATCACAGATGTACGAAGGAGACAGGTTATAAATGGCTTGTATGTCATGGTTTGGGTTTTCTAAAAATATGAGACAAAAATGCGCATAGGGTCTTATCTTGTAGCAGAGAGGGGCAGATGCCCTATGAAAATTGCTCACCGTTTCTGCTTGTGTAAACCCACAACCAGTATATGCACTCATACAGCTGCTGCTGTATCCACACCTCCACATGCACCGTTGCGAACAACTGGAATACAGGACGAAGTATCGGTGATCCGCGCTGCTGGAAGGAAAACCAGGACCCAAGAAGTCTGGTGCAATGATGTCTTTATTCCAACGCGTTTCCGAGCAGCCTCTGAAGGTTATCCCTGAAGAAGGAGCAGATGCTGCTCCGAAATGCGTCGGAATAAAGACATCATTGCACCATACTTTTCGGGTCCTGGTTTTCCTTCCAGAAGCGCGGATCACTGACACTTCGTCCTGTTTTCCATTGCTTGAGTTTTGAACTGTAGTCATTGGGCAAAAGGAAACCAGTGAAGGCTTTGACAGAGAGGAGAACCTGAGAATAGTGGAGGGTCAGATGGATTAGTCGGGCAGCAGGGTTTAGGATAGATTGGAGGGATGTTAGAGTTGTAGAAGGGAAGCTAGAGAGTAGGAAGTTGCAGTTGTCAAGGCGGGAGATGATGAGAACATGCCTAATGTTTTTGCAGATTCTTAGTTAAGAAATGTACAGATCCGGGAAATATTTTTGAGTTAGTTGGCAGGAAGTGGAAATGGCTTGGATATGTGGTTTGAAGGAGAGAACAGAGTCGAGTGTTACCCCGAGGTAGCGAGCATGTGGGGCTGGGGTGAGTGAGCAGTCAATGACTTTGATGTTAAGGTTTGGTGGAGGGGTAGAATAAGATGGGGGAAGATGATGAATTCTGTTTTGTCTTCGCACATGTACACTTCATGTTCATGTTCACTTCATGTATATGGAATATCACCTCAGTAGAACAGTGTAGTCGCTTTGCCTGCTTACCAGGGTCATGCATGTCCTCTTATGGGCAGATCTACACTAAAATGTATTATCCAGACCACTTTTCACCATTTTTGATTTGGTAAATATGATGTGTGATAGTAAAAGTAATGTGTGTATTATGATAGCAGTTATAACCAATACTACACTTGTAAAATATAACATTATTTTTAGTGTAATGTTTCTAGGAATTTGTCTAGGGCAGTATTGGAGACTCTACCACTTTAAAACCTGAAATAATAGGCTAATTCCTGTTTAAGTTCAATTTTAGTCAGTGGGGTTCCTTTTTAGTAAGTCTGGGATATTCGCAGACATAGCATCATAAGCTACAATTTCTTTACTGTTCCATTTCACCTTGCCTTTCTATTTAATTTGTCTTCCATTCATCCCAGCTGATACAAAGTACATTATACACTTTTCTACTGTGAGTTTATTATGGTCCGGAGGTAATTTCAGGTTATCAGTGAGACAGAACTTTGTGAACACGGCTCTATGATGAGTAGAAGTGATGGCTTTATAGCCAGTCTCCGTGTTTTGTGGAGGATTCGATCAGCCAATGTGTCAAAATCTGTAATAAACCGTTATTTTTCCCTCTATTTTTCCTGCAGGGTCTAAGCTATAATAAAAAAAAACTACTGTAGTTCAGTGTGTCGTTTCATTTTTTATTTGCTTTCTGCTATTTTGTTACCCTGTATAACTTAGTCGAATTTTAGGATGTTGCTGTTTCTGTAACGGTACACTTGGCTCAGCTTGTAGACACTTACTGACATGTATGTACATTGTATTATATTCTAATTGAAATGCGAAATATGAGCTTTGATGGGAAAATCCCATTTACTATAGCACTGTATCATGTATTTCTTGTAAGAGTTTAGGTATTTGTTGCTGGGATATGATATGGTAGGAGAAAATAAACCCGGTTTCTAAGTTGTCATTTTTTATTGTCATTTTTATTGTTGATCTATTTATCTCTTCCATAGTACAACATGCAATTCTGAGAGAGAGAAAGAATCATGAATATCAAATTACTTTGGAAGAATGCAATTAACCATATGTATCTAGTAAATGATTTATGCAAGTAGTTGTATAGTCAAAGAGCACCCGTTGCAAGGTCAAAATTGTCAATTTTTTTATGTTATTTTATTCTTGCTGTTCACTTATTATTTTTACCGTATATACTCGCGTATAAGCCGAGTTTTTCAGCCCAAAAATTGGGCTGAAAAGTTACCCCCTCGGCTTATATGCGAGTCACTATACGGGCGCCCCCCCCCCCCATCAGTATACAAGCCCCCCATCAGTATACAGGTTCCCCCCCCATGGTCCGGAAACCTGTAAAGGAAGATGATTATACTTATCGCTGTCCGGCTGCCGTCCCCGCTCTACATCGCGATCCTCCATCTGCATCGCGCCCCTCCATCTTCCGGCTTCCTGTCAGCGCCGACAATGACGTCATTCGGCGCAGAACACAGGAAGTCGGAAGTCGGTGAACGAAGATGGAGGATCGCGATGCAGATGGAGGATCGCGATGCAGAGCGGGGACGGCAGCCGGACAGCGATAAGTATAATCATCTTCCTTTACAGGTTTCTGGACCATGGGGGGGGCCTGTATACTGATGGGGGACCTGTATACTGATGGGGGCCTGTATATACCCTGGGGCTGCAGCTGTATGTACCCTGGGGCTGCTGCTATATATACCATGGGGCTGCTGCTGTATATACCATGGGGGGGGCCTGTATACTGATGGGGGGCCTGTATACTGATGGGGGCCTGTATATACCCTGGGGCTGCTGCTGTATATACCATGGGGCTGCTGCTGTATATACCATGGGGCTGCTGCTGTATATACCCTGGGGCTGCTGCTGTATATACCATGGGGCTGCTGCTGTATATACCCTGGGGCTGCTGCTGTATATACCCTGGGGCTGCTGCTGTATATACCCTGGGAAGGCTGCTGTAACACTGCTGGGGCCTGTATATACCACTGGGAGGCTGCTGTATACCATACTGCTGGGGGCTGTATACTACCACTGGGGAGGCCTGTATACCATCGGGGGGGCCTGTATACCACACTGCTGGGGGCTGTATACCTGTGCTGGGGTCCACCCTCGGCTTATACACGAGTCAATAGTTTTTCCCAGATTTTCGGGGCAAAAGTAGGGGGGGTCGGCTTATACACGGGTCGGCTTATACACGAGTATATACGGTATTTCTTGGGTTTTTTAGTCTTTGTCTTTAAATCTGCCATACAGTTCCCAAATTATGGGCCTTTGTATTTACTGCTAACCTTTATGGTCTGTACTAAGAGTGCAAAATCAAGTCAAAAGCTGGCCACTTGTAAACTGGTCCTCTTTAGCGTTATGTGCTGACTCCTTTAAAGCACCACTCCTGGGTTTTGTTTTTCTTTCAGCACTAGAGTACTGCTTTAAGTCCTCTGCCCCTGTGTTAGGCAGCCGTCACACGCATCAATATCGCTAGCGATATTGCTAGCGATCACGTGCACGCGCGATCGCTAACAATATCGCTCACATCGCTGGTGAGCTGTCACACAGACAGACTCACCAGCGATGTGGAGCAGCAAGATCGCTGGTAACTATGGTACACATCGGGTTACTAGGCGCCGCGCGGCGCTTAGTAACACGACGTTTACCATAGATACCATCCCCCAGCATAGGCTCTGCCGCTGGGAGTTGGATCATCGTGAGGCAGATTGATCAAGCGTTTATCGCTTGATTTGAGCTCCGGCTCCCATATCTGCAATGTAACGATCAAGCCATTTTACATTGTAAAATCGCTTGATTGCACGCAGCGATGCACAAACGATATCGCTTAAGCAATCAAAACGCAGATCGCTTAAGCGATATCGTGCAGGAAATTGAAGCGTGTGACGGCCGCCTAATACTTACCCTGCAGCAGGTTAATTTTTTTTAGCGCCACTCCAGTCCGGTGGCGTCGTCTTGTGCCCATAACTTCTGACTGGCCTGAAGTCAAAAGCTACGTCACAAGGGCTCAATGCATCTCTATCAGAGACATAGCAAGAATGAAGCCAGGAGGAGGATCCCATAGAGATGTATTGATTGTGACCTGTGGTGCGCTCCATGAAACACTGGAGCTGCCCACAAGTCACAAATTGCTGAATACCATCCAGAGCCACCACTGGAAAAAGATGAAGACAGTTGTTGGTTAGATTAAGATAGAGGGCAAGGAACTTACATTTAAAGCACCACTCCAATGCTACAATAAAAAAAAACAATGTTGCAGTTATACTGCTGTGCTGTGTATTCTTTCTCAGATTCTCCCTGTCCCCACCACAATACTTTTCTTTATCTATCACCATCATGCTGTTTCACTTAAACACATTGGGCCAGAATAATCAAGACAAGCTTTCTGATGTATGCCTCCTTTTGAATCTGGAGTGCTTGATGAGTGGCATGCGCCTCATTGCGCTACAATGAATATCTCACTCCAGTCAGGTACAGAGTGCCACAGCTTGTCATAAATTAGAAAAGCTGTGGCGTTCCGCCCCTGCCACATTTCCATCCCACCCCAGATTTCCCATTGTTTCATAGCTGGGACAAACTGGTGTGAAAATGCCAAATGTCACAACATTTAGGCTCAACTGTGAGTTGTGCCTACATTTCGTGAGTTATCAAAGCTTTTACACGAGAATTCTGAAATTAATGCTTTAATGAATCAGGCCCATAGTGAGAAACTGCTGCTGTATACCCCTCCTACACTCTTTTTAAAAACATCTTTTTACTGTTGTACACAATGAAGCCAATTTATCATTGCCTTTGCACCTGTTTTGTATCTAGTATTGTGTGTTATGCACCTTTTGTTGGTTGTTTTCTTTCTTGTTTTCACCTGTTGTTTTATTTTTACCGCTTTGTAGACAAGGTTTAGCAATTTTTTTTCCCGCCTGATACATCAACTTCAATGTTTTTAAAAGTAGCAGAATTTGGTGCAATTCCAATCTAGTCCTCGGCTGGAGGGATTTTCTTGCAGTCAACTCCAAGGTGCATTTTTTATATGATGTTTTGCTCAAAAGTCGCAAAGAAGAGACAGAAAAGTCTGTTATTGACTTTGACCCAAATTCATTGTACACATGCGCAATTTTGATAAATTTACTGTAATAAACATCAGCAAATCAAAGTGATTTAAAAAAGAAAATAGGGGGCCTATTTTTTGTGGTGTGTGGACATTTCTGAACATTGACACCCTGAAGGCACAAAAACAGAATTACTAGATCCTGAAGGGTGAAGAAAATGCCAACTTCATTTAGGGTGCATACTCATGATCAGTGAAGGCAGCGTTTTGGAAGAAGCCTCTATCTGCTGCATCCAAAATGCTGCGTAGTACTGTAGCAATATAGTGGATGGGATTTGTAGAAATCCCATCCTCACAATGCTGCTCCCGACCACAGCGTTATTTCAGCTGAGTTGCAGGTTTCTGGACTTCTGCATCTCTGCAGCATGTTCATTTCATGCTGCGGAGTTGGAAGCGGTCACCATTGGCTGCACTCAGGGAGAAGCTGCCCTACACCCACCACAGATGGTGAGTACAGGACGGCTGACATCTCCCTGCGGTCACCCGCGGGTTCCCTCAGGTCCGGAGATGCTACGTCCTAGACACAGTTCCTCTGGATTGTCAGCACATACCCTAAAGAATATATTGTAAACTTTTGTGTACTTACATGTACTTCTGAATAACGCCAAAATAATTAAATAAAAGACAGTTTACTGATGCTTAAAGGGGTTGTTTAAAGAGTTAAATGGGCTATCTAAAGAGTTAAAGGAGGTTGTTTTAAGAGTGACTGTAGATTAATGAATTGCCTGGTAATGGCGGTCACGTGTCTGCGAGTATTTGAGAATTCACAAGTCTTCAGTCACAGTGACCACAGACTTACAGATTTAAGTCAGACAACACCTATAATGTGCAACCTAAGAACATACCCTAGTCTCTGTTCATATTTACTATGAGCTGTATATTTTTAACTGATATAATGCCAAATCATCAAACAATGGATAACAATACTTCCCAATGAACCCACTTGGCTTATTTTGGGGTCCATTGGGTTCCACCGAGGTTTACGTAGTTTTGACAGAAAAAATAGAGCTGCAAATGTGCCAGAGGCTCGGATACAGATATTATCCCAGCCGTACTAGTACTGTACTGCTGAAATATTGAAAAGCTCTGACATAAACCTCAGAGAAAATAATGTAACGCCCTGAAAATTAGACACTTGCCATTTCAATGCAGCTGCTTTACGACCACCTCGGGATTGCTGCAGATGCTAATCCCCCATTGCCCTCACAGTACATAGAATTGTGCCTTGCTTGTTTGAACACCGCAAATCCTGCTTTCCCTTAAGCACATTGTGCCATTGGATGCACAGATTGACGATGGCAAACGGCATAGAACAACAAGAACATTTTTATTAGTTCAACGAAAATATTTAATTTGAGCAGTAACCAGATGTAGCCGCACATTTGATAATTTGGACATCTGAATCAAACTGTCGACTGCTGCGTATCTTGAGAAATATTGATTGTCCTCTCTTGATTGAGTTTGTTCAATCAGGCAGCTCTAGTCTCAACCTGAACATACAAGGAATTCACAGAGCTATCTTTTATTGGAGTATTTGCAGCTCGGCACAGCATGTAACATCCTTTCTGCCCTGAAGCTACACCTAGTAGGGCTCCAGAGTTTAGGAGGAAGCAAGCCAGAAAGAGAAGGAGAACGCTGAGTTCCCTCTGAAAGGCTGAAATGTTGCAGGGAAGATGAATTGTGCTTAAAAGCAATGCTTGCGGTGTCGTCATTTAGAACAAGAAAATAAAATGAAGGTCTTAAGCTTCCTCTGAATAGAAGGGGTGAAATAATCCTTTAAAACCATGTAATTTTAAATGACTGCAAAGACGCAATCGAGCACTGCCATTACAGAGATTGTGGGAGGGAAGAACGTGGACTTTCATGGAGGACATTCACATTTCTTTGAGAACTATCTGGCATTGAAATAACCACATTTTTGATGGTAACAATCCTGTTTGGATAGTTGGCCACCGTCAATGGGAATAATTTAGCTTTTAAAAAGAGTGTACAAGACAATGTCTTTATTATGTATGGATGCATATCTAAAAGGCACCATGGCTGGGGTTGTTTTATTTATTTGGCAGGTCCGTAGAATAGAGTTGTTAAATATATTTGTCTTTCAACGGTTGTGCCATGAATAAAGGACATTTTAAACACTAGAAATTGGAATAATCATAAGTTCCATAATTTGATGTTTTGTTTTTTGTTAAATGTTCCTGTGCTGAGATAATTGTCCCACAAGGGTCTGGGTACTCAGGTCTCGGGCGGTCGGATGCAGGGATGTCACGGGTGGTCGGTGCCCGAGTTGTGACAATAAAAAGGGGTATATTTACAAGGATAAGAGTTTATAGATGAATGTCGCGACGCAACCTGTAGATCCGGTGATGGCACCGGCGCTGCTGAGACCTCCGGTTATAGCGGGGCTGTAAGGGTAAGATGGTGGAGTAGTGCAGCGCAGTCATTGCGGTGTGGGACTGGAATGGGGCAGCGCAGACTCTGCTTCACAGTGCAGAATTACCTCCGTTCACCAAGAAGAAAACTCATACACTTGTTCTACTGTTCTGTACTTCTGCTGTTTTGTTCCTACCTTCCCCACTCACTATATAACCTAGCTCTCCTCCCACCGGGATCGGTTATCCTGGTAACGGGCGTCTGATTGGTCCCCTATCACTAGGTGTATGTGTGTGTTTCTGGAGCTTCAGGCTTCTACTACTCCTTACCAGAACAAAGCATACTGCACCTTCTGTTAGGGGTGCAGTACCCTTTTGTAGCGTGCTGACTAGCAGGGCGCTACATAATCTTATCTTATATATGTGTTCACACTATGTACTGTGTAATGGCTGTGTCTGAGAGTACAGGGACATAGTCTGATCCTACCACATCTCCTGTGCTGAGATAATCTTATGTATGTATTCCTGCTTTTTACTGTGTAATGGATGTGTCTGACCTTACAGGGACATGGTATGATCATACCACATATCCTGTGCTGAGATAATCTTATGTATGTGTCCCTGCTATGTACTGTGTAATGGCCGTGTCTAACCGAACAGGGACATGGTCTGATCATACCACATCTCCTGTGCGGAGATAATCTTATATATGTGTCCCTGCTATGTACTGTGTAATGGATGTGTCTGACCGTACAGGGACATGATCTCACCATACCACATATCCTGTGCAGAGATAATCTTATATATGTGTCCCTGGTATATACTGTGTAATGGATGTGTCTGACCGTACAGGCACAAGATCAGATCATACCACATCTGCTGTGCTGAGATAATCTTATATATGTGTCCATGCTATGTACTGTGTAATGGATGTGTCTGACCATACAGGGACATGATCTGATCATACCACATATCCTGTGCAGAGATAATCTTATATATGTGTCCCTGCTATGTACTGTGTAATGGATGTGTCTGACCATACAGGGACATGATCTGATCATACCACATCTGCTGTGCTGAGATAATCTTATATATGTGTCCATGCTATGTACTGTGTAATGGATGTGTCTGACCATACAGGGACATGATCTGATCATACCACATCTGCTGTGCTGAGATAATCTTATATATGTGTCCCTGCTATGTACTGTGTAATGGATGTGTCTGACCATACAGGGACATGATCTGATCATACCACATCTGCTGTGCTGAGATAATCTTATATATGTGTCCCTGCTTTGTACTGGGTAATGGATTTGTATGAACATACAGGGACATGGTCTGATCATACCACATCTCCTGGGCTGAGATAATCTTATATATGTGTCCCTGCTTTGTACTGGGTAATGGATTTGTATGAACATACAGGGACATGGTCTGATGATGCCACACCAAGGAGATGTGGTATGATCATGATACCTAGCACATATATATGGCTATGTTCACACAGGGCGATTTTGAAGCATTTCTTTGTATGTTTTTTTCATTGGTTTTATGCTAATCCATGCTAAGAAGAAGCTGCTTTCTACACTAGTGGCAAATTCCATAAATCTCAAGCATACACAGACACACACCTTTTTTTTCCTGAGTGAAATGGCAAACACCTGTGTATTTGCTGCTGCTTTTTTTAAAGTAGCATGTCAATTCTTTCGGTGTTTTTGCTGTTCTTTTTTGCCATTAAAAGCAATAAAGAGTGAAAAAATGCACAGCTGTGTTTTTGGTGCACTTTTGCTGCAAAATGCAGCTTTTTTACTGCCAGAGATCATGTTTTTCAGCAGAAAAACATACAGCAAAACCACCCTGTGTGAACTTATCTCAGCACAGGCATACATTTAAACACATACATTTGTGGATATTATTATTATTCCAAGATCTATTGATTAAAATGAACTTTGTTTTTGGAAAAGCCTTTTTAAATGGAGCAAAGGTTTGCATTCTTGACCTCAACTCCATTCATCCTAAATGTGACTGCCATGAATAGGCTAGGGTCACATTTGCGGTGGGGTTTGCAGATCCTGATCCGGTTTTAAGCATTAAAAATACTCAAAACCGGATCAGGATCCGCAGCCCATAGGCTCCCATTATAAAACCGGATTGAACTAAATGCAATCCGGTTCCCGCATTCCTGTTTCTTTGCCTGCGTGAAAAATCATGCAGGCAGCGTTTTTCGTAGCGGTTTGAAAACCGCAGTGGGGATGCTATAATAGGCGCCTATGGGAGCCCATCTGGCTACCGCAAGGCACATGTGAATGCCTGCGGTACCTGTATGCTTTGTTCATCCCTGCTGCTGCGGGGATGAACAAAGGTTAGTGGTTATAATATATGTGGGCAACAAGTCTCCAGGGAGTGTCCACTCTCCCTAGAGGCATATTGTCCACATAGTACGGCATGTTTGGGGTTAAATTGCTTTATTACAGTATTGCCGGCTTTTGTCGGCTTTTACTATTTTATCAATGACAGTCAGCGGCTCCTCGCTGTAAGGAGGAGTTACAATACGCAATGTGCTTAAGCACAGTGCAGGGCAGCATCCTCAATAAGGAGCTGACCCTGCTGCTTACGCAAATTGCGTACTGTACCTGTCGCTATCCATGGTGCTGAAAGCTTTAACATTAGTTCTATGGGCAGCGCACCGCCATAGAACTAATGTTAAAGCTTTCAGCACCATGGATAGTGGCAGGTACAGTACGCAATTTGCGTAAGCAGCAGGGTCAGCTCCTTATTGAGGATGCTGCCCTCACTGTGCTTACGCACATTGCATACTGTAAATCCTTCTTACAGCGAGGAGCCGCCGGCTGTTGTTGACAAAATTGTAATAGCCGACAAAAGCCGACAATACTGTAATAAAGCAATTTAACCCCAAACATGCTTCACTATGTGGACAACATGTCTCTAGGGGTGGTGGACACTTCCTGGAGACTTGTTGCCACATATAATATTAACATTAACCCTTTGTTCATCCCCGCAGTTGCAGGGATGAACAAGGCATCCGGCTACCGGATTGCACATTATGAACAACTCGGTTCCCGGATGTGGGTTTAGGGACACATTTTGAAGACAAAAAGTGTCTGAAGGCACTTGAGATTAACACATCTGGATCTGGATGTCGTAATCGCAATGTGCCATCTAAATGTGACCCTAGCCATAGTGATGAGCGCACATGCTCAACCTCTGCACTGCTCATTGTTCATGGGAATGCTGAAAACAGCCAAACACAGAGCTCTGCTGTTTATGGCATTCTCTTAGACTAGGGCCACACTAGCATTGTGGCCTTCATCCAAGGGGTGATCCGCCTTGCACTATTTCGTAGCGCACAGGAAAATGCGAGTTTACGCGTTTTCCTGTGCACTACAAGATAGCGCAAGATTTCAAACTCCGGCATTTAGATGTCGGCGTTTGCATGCACTCGGGAGTCCATCACCCATAGGATTCTATTGACAGCGTTAGTGCAGTGTTACACTACGGTAATCCTGCGTTAATACTGCCGGAATACTGCTCTTTGACGGACCCCTCCTGGGTGGAGGCCACAACACTAGTGTGGCCCTGGTCTAAGGCAATGGGTAGAGTAGCAGTCGAGCATGTGCTCCTCCACCCCAGTCAAAATGAGTTTCTGAAGAGCCCATGTTTCAGCAGCAAGACTTCCAGTGATCAGTAAATTATCCCCTATTTATATGATAGGGAATAACCATCTTCTTTTTAATATTTAAATAGGTTGTGCTCTACTTGGACAATCCCTTCTCATTCCCAATGTTTGCCACCATTAAAATAAAATGCTTATACTTACCTCCTGTGCTGACACCATTCCAGCGGAGTCAGCACTCACTCTTCTGAGGCTCACATGAAATTGTTATGACATGTAAACCCGTGCCCAATCACCGCTGGCTTCTTTCCATGCCTTAATACGAATAAGTAATCAAGTGGAATTGAAAGCTCTAGCTGCCAATCACTTCCTGTTGATTACTTATACGTATGAAGGTGGGTAGAAGGAAGCCAGCGCATATTTGGGGCAGGGCTCATGTCATGTAACAACCTCATATGATGTATGTAAAGTGCTATGGAATTAATTGCACTATATAAATGAATAAATATTATTATTATTATTATTATTATTATTATATTATTCCTGGGAGAGTGAGTGCCAACACCGCTGGAACAGCACTGGCACAGTAGGTGATTATAAGCTTTTTTATTTTAATGATGGCAAACATGGGGAATGAGAAAGAGTTGTTAAAGTAATGTACACCCACTTTAAGGTATATGAGAATTTAAAATATTATAGGTGTCTATATAATAACAAAGCCCCCAAAGTTGCATTTTCTTCTTCCACTTTATAACAATTCCTCATATTTTCTTTTAAATAGTGTTGGCAAAGCATTTGTGAGATTAGCACACAGACCTCGCTGTTGTGGGCTCAGTTATAATTCATGATGGTTACTATGGAACTTGCTTATTTTCATGTGGAGTTAATGTATTTTCTGCCGGATCCTGCTGAGAGCACCCTACATCATCTATGTCCTGGTTTCTCAGTATGTTGTGGCACTGTGGGGTGTTTTATTTTGTGCAGAAATGTCTTGTGCTCTTTGGCATTAAGTAACATATATGAGTCAATAACTTTGTCTTGGCGTTTACGTGAACACATTGGTAATAATCGTCACAGACTTTTTCTAAAATTGAATGTGATGCTTTTATGACCTTGTGCTTGCAGTGAAGAATGTTTTTTCCATTCTACTTTATTTTTCTTTGTCTTTTTTTTCAACCACATGTAATTTAATATTTTACATCATAAATACACTAACAGCTATTTATTTATAAATAATTGGACAATGGAATATTGAGGAAATTATTTAAAAAAAATCAATATTACATTTTGTTTAAAGCTATACAGACAAAACTAAGACTAAGATTAGCTATGATCCCACTATAGCTGTTTGCCTTGTTAAACTACAGTATTTGGCAGGATACATACCAGACATTGGACATTACTAGAATTTAACTTCCATAGGCTGCGTGCACATGATCAGTAATAGCAGCGTTTTGGACACAACGTGTTACCGCTGCTTTCAAAGTGCTGCATTCAACATTAGAAGCACAGTGGATTGGAAAGGACTTCTAGAGATCCTATGCCCACTGTATTTCTATTGTACACAGGTGAGTGGCGCACTTCTGCATCTCGACAATGTGTTCATTTATTGCTGCAGAGCTGGAAGCGATCTCCAGCAGGTAAATTCAGGGAAACGACACTTTGCACTGAACACAGATCATGGGCACAGGGCAACTGTGTTCTCTCTGTGTTCACCTCCAGCTTGCCTCAGGTTTGGAGACACTGCGTCTACGATGCAGTGTCTCCGGATCGTCTGTACATACCCATAAACAATCTAGAGCTCTTCCAGGTCAACGTTACTCTTCTTGGAAGTTAGTGATTTTCTAGGGTGAAGAACAAAACAAAGTGTACTCTTCCATCTCTAGTACATTGGAAGTTTCTTGATGCTTGCCTAGTCTTTGTTGATTGTCTACAGTGTGACATCACCACTGCAGTCAATCACTGGGTTTGATGGTGCTTCTGAGGCAGCTCAGGGGTATTGACTACAATCTAGTGCATAAGTAGATGAGTATACTTGTTTATTTTCCAAATCAAGATTCCTGGGCACTAGTCTTAGCCCACTATCAGACCCCTTCTCATCACTGAGCTAAGCGTTGTTGCACTAATCTCAGAAAACAAGTCCATGCACTCATAAGAAAGTATGAGACGGCACTCACCGCTTGTGGTGTTATAATCTCGGCTTCTTTATTTCATCCGTGCAGGTTACAGGCAATGGTGGAGGGAGGGGTGCGGAGGTGAACGACTGGCGCTCCGTTTCACTCTGAATGTGCTTCAAGGGTCCAACCAATAAACTTGTTTTTTTTTCATCTCAGCAAGACTTTAAACCAAGGCTGTGGAATAGACCAGCCAAACCACCGACTCTGACTCTTCAATTTTCCTTACTCTGTCTCCATGACTTCGACTCCTTCATACGTGGCTCATGTTTAAGTGATAAATTTATTGTAGTACAATCTGAACATCAGGCTTTTAATCATTATTTTCTGGTCATCATAATGGGAGACCCAGACAATGGGGTTTAGGGCACTGCCCTCCGGAGGTCACACTAGGTACTACAAGTTTGTAGACACCGCCTCCTCCGCTTATAAACCCCTACCGCAGGGAACATCCTCAGTTTTAAACTTAGTGTGCTCGGAGGATCACGCTTTGCTTGCACTTCACTGCACTCTCACTACTTACGTGATGGCGTCTGAAGACAAGGTAATATGGTCCTAGTCGGGACCTGCGACAGCCTCCCCGCTCACCCTTTGTGGCACACGCTGGTGGAGGTACCGGAGGGCCTAGTGCCTGGACACTCTGTGTTCTCCCGGTACGCTGTTGCGCTCCTTTCCATCCCTCTCTGGGGGGCTCTGGAGAGTGGGAGATGGGAGCCTTGCACAGCTCCGCTCCGTCCGAGGCCTCCCTAAATGGTGCTTACAGACCGGACTGGAGCCAGCCCAGTCCGAGGCCTCCCTAAATGGTGCTTACACTCCGGACTGGGCTGAACCCCCGTCCGAGGCCTCCCTAAATGGTGCTTACAGACCGGACCGGCACTGAGGCACTCTGTGTCTCCTGTGTGCCTGGGGGTAGTGTCTGTCACTTTATGTGTCCTGACACTCAGACCGCGCGTTACCCTCGGGTCCGCGGATCTGGCGGTGTACCCTGTGCTGGGGTCACCCTGGCTGACCGCCCTGTGTGTCACAGGGGCTGAGGCCGTAGACTGTGCATGTTTGTATGTGATGACAGTCTGGGTATGTGTGCATGATGATTCCGCACTGTTTTCCCGCGCTGCGGGCTCCAGCACCTCCATTACAGAGGCTGCTTGGAGGAGGAGAGGCAGCCCTTACGGTGACGTCACCGGGGGGCGTGTGCGTGTGCTTCCCGCGTGTTCCCGGCGCCGCCCACGTCTGTGCTGGCGGCGGCCATCTTCTCTCTCACTTCCCGGCTGGGATCTACGGCAGCACGTGTCTGCACTTCAGAGGGAGACCGGAACTCGCGGAGGTCACACACACACACCGCTTCCTCCCACCGCGTTACTGCGGTCGGTAAGCCACCGGGATTCCCGGTTTGTTTTGTCTATTGGCCTTGGCCTCAACCCCTACTGTGGATATGTCCTCAGTTAAGAAGCATGCTGCTAAGGCGGCGGATAACACCATTACCTGTGCTACCTGCAAGGGAACTTTGGTGGAGGGGTCCTGCAATAACTGCGGACGCCCAGAAGCCCGGGCTGGCTCAGCTGAGGCAGCAGCAGCTCCGGTGCTATACCCTGAGATTCAGGTAATCCAAGGGCCATGGGAAACGCAGAATAGGATCAATGAATCCCTGCTGTCCCAGATGTCCTCCATGTCGCAGTCACTGGAGGCACTGCATAGGAGACTGGAAAACCCAGCTACTCCTTCCAGTTACCCCCGGGTGTCTCCCTCTTCTGCTGTGAGACCCCCTAAGCGGGCTCGTCGTGAGGATTCACCCGAGCTCCAGGCTCTCTCTGAGGAGGAGCGTTCCTCTGATGGTGAGGAAGATGATGGGGGTTCAAACTTCGGGTCTGTGTCTGTGTCTGAACCTCCAGACGGGGTGGAGGATCTGGTGTCCTCCATCAATGAGACCTTGCGTCTCGTGACTCCCCTGAAGAGGTTGTCGTGCACCCGAAGGAGGTCTATCAATGGCTGCGGCCAGAGGCTAGACCAAGTGGATCCTTCATGGACCACACTAATTTTGGAAGGGTGGTTAGAGCACCCAGGTTACATCCTGGGCGGCGCTATGTCCGCAAACCTAAGGACAATCGCTTCCCCTTCCCCCAGGAGGTGCTTCAGGAATGGTCGCAGTCTCCAAAGGTGGACGCTTCCATGACTAGAATTGCTGCACGCTCCCTTTTCTCTGCCTCTGATAGCTCCTCGCTGAAGGATGCTACTGATAGACAGGTCGAGCAACTCGCCAAGTCTTCCTATGAGGCTGTGGGGTCTTCATTTGCCCCTAATTTTGCCACGGTCTGGACCTTACAAGCGATTACTACCTGCTTGGATGGTATCACTGACCTGGCAAGGTCCAGTCCGGAGGTCCTGGCACTCACTGAGAGAGCAAGGGCCTATGCGGATTACGCCAGGACGGCGTCTCTGGAAACTGCCACTCGCTCAGCTGTGGCTTCGGCCAATGCGATAGCGATCCGCAGGTTGTTGTGGCTGCGTCTTTGGGACTCAGATGCCACATCTAAGAAGATTCTGCAGAATCTTCCGTTCTCTGGTGACAGACTCTTTGGCACAGAGCTGGACAAGCTGATCAAGGATTCTGCTGAGTCTAAGATACCGCAGAATAAGCCTAAGCCACGGTATACCGTTAAGAGGAACCCAAAGCAGTGGTCCTTTCGGTCCGGCTCACAGTCATCAGCACCGTCCGCTCGCACGGACCGAGGGGGCAAGCCCGCTTCTCAGTGGCGCTCCAAGAGTCGTCCAAAGAAGCCGGCGGGGGCGGCAACTACCACCCCCAAACCCGCCTCTACATGACTCGCTCTCTCATCCTGCCTCCCCACAGGTGGGGGGCCGCTTGTCTCGCTTTCAGGACACGTGGCTACTTCACGTTCAAGATCAGTGGGTTCGAGACGTAGTCTCGCGAGGTTACAGGATAGAGCTGACGTCAAAACCATTATCCCGATTCCATCGGTCTGTTCCATCCCCAGAAAAGACTCAGGCTTTTCTCCGGGTGTTGGAGGGACTCCGCAGAGACGGAGTAGTGGTCCCAGTGCCCACGGCAGAGAGGTTCAGGGGTTTTTACTCCAACCTCTTTATTGTCCCAAAGAAGGACGGCTCCTTTCGACCGGTCCTAGACCTAAAATTGTTCAACCGTCACGTGTTGGTGCGGAAGTTCCGCATGGAATCCCTGCGTTCCGTTATCGCGGCTCTGTCGCAGGGGGACTTCCTAGCGTCCATCGATATCAGGGACGCTTACCTTCACGTGCCCATTGCACCGGCTCATCAACGCTGGTTACGATTCGCAGTGGGGGACGAACATCTCCAATTTGTGGCCCTACCCTTCGGGTTGGCCTCTGCACCAAGGGTGTTCACGAAGGTGATGGCATCTATGATGGCTCTCCTGCATGTGCAGGGTCACGCCGTCATACCCTATCTGGACGACCTATTGGTCAGGGCGCCATCGGAAGACCTTTGTCGGGTGAGCTTGGAAGCGACCATGAGGTCTCTGGAACAGTTCGGGTGGCTTCTCAATACTCAGAAGTCGACCCTGGTTCCGACCCAGTCATTGACATATCTGGGCATGGATTTCCACACGGACTCAGCCCTGGTGTCTCTACCTCAGGCCAAGCAGCTGGCGATCCACTCAGGAGTACAGCACGTTCTCCTGTCACCTCACTCATCCCTTCGGGAATTGATGAGACTGGTGGGACGCATGGTAGCGGCAATAGAGGCGGTGCCATTTGCACAGTTTCGTCTCCGTCCTCTCCAGCTGGAGATTCTTCGCCGGCGGGACAAGAGAGCGATCTCTCTGAATCGGTTGGTGGCACTATCACAACCGACCAGGGACTCCCTGCAGTGGTGGCTCCAGCCACGTCACTTGTCACGGGGAAGATCCTTCCTCAAACCTTCTTGGTTAGTGGTGACCACCGACGCCAGTCTGAAGGGCTGGGGCGCGGTGTTCTTACACCACAGGGCTCAAGGCCTCTGGACTCAGGCGGAGTCGACGTTGCAGATCAACGTCCTGGAGATCAAGGCGGTCTATCTGGCGCTCCTGGCGTTTCAGAAATTCCTGGCAGGACGACCCATTCGGGTACAGTCCGACAATGCGACGGCCGTCGCCTACATAAATCATCAGGGAGGGACCAGAAGCGCTCAGGCCCTCGCCGAAGTCCACCGCATCCTATCGTGGGTGGAGGAACACGACTGCTTGATCTCCGCAGTTCACATCCCAGGGGTCGAGAACTGGGAGGCCGACTACCTGAGCCGGCAGGGGATGGACGCCGGAGAGTGGTCCCTGCATCCAGACGTCTTCCGGGACATCTGCAGCAGATGGGGCACTCCGGACGTGGATCTGATGGCCTCAAGGCTGAATCATCAGGTGCCCCAGTACTTGGCGAGATCGTGGGATCCTCAGTCCCTGGGGGCGGATGCTCTGATACTGAGTTGGTCCAGCTTCCAACTGCCGTATGTGTTCCCTCCTCTGGCTCTGATTCCCAGGGTCCTGTGGAAGATCAGGTCGGAGTGCGGGATAGCCATTCTAGTGGCTCCGGATTGGCCCAGGAGGTCCTGGTACCCAGACCTGTGCCAACTGTCAGGCGGCCACAGGTGGGCTCTTCCAGACCGCGCAGATTTACTCGCACAAGGCCCATTCTTCCACCTCAATTCCAGGGCCCTCAGATTGACTGCATGGCTTTTGAGGCCTGGCTTCTGACATCTAGGGGTCTCTCCCCTACAGTGGTGGCCACTATGAATCGGGCTAGGAAGCCTGTTTCCAGGAAGATGTACCACCGGACGTGGAAGATCTTTTTTACCTGGTGTGCCTCTGGTGGACGGTCTCCTTGGCCCTTGTCCATCCCGACGTTGTTGGCTTTCTTACAGTCGGGTTTGGAGTTGGGATTATCCCTTGGCTCTTTGAAATGTCAAGTATCAGCACTTTCGGTGCTGTTTGACAGGCGATTGGCGCTCCTCCCGAAGGTGCGTCAATTTCTGCAGGGGGTGTCGCGGATGGTTCCGCCCTACAAGAGACCTCTGGACCCTTGGGACCTTAACATGGTCCTGGCGGCATTACAGAAACCGCCGTTTGAGCCGTTGAGAGATGTTTCTCTATCTCGTCTGTCCCAGAAAGTGGCCTTTCTGGTGGCGATTACGTCTCTAAGGAGGGTCTCAGAATTGGCTGCACTATCGTGCAAGTCACCCTTTCTGGTGGTTCACCAAGACAAGGTGGTGTTGCGCCCACGGCCAGAATTCTTGCCGAAGGTGGTTTCAACTTTTCACCTGAACCAGGAGATTGTTCTCCCATCATTTTGCCCGCTCCCGTTCATCAGGTGGAGCGCGACCTCCATACTCTGGATCTCGTGAGAGCTGTACGCATTTATGTGTCCAGGACCGCCTCCTTCAGGAGTTCGGATTCCTTATTTGTTCTTACGACAGGTCGCTGTAAGGGGTCCGCGGCTTCGAAGTCAACCTTGGCCAGATGGATTAAGGCTTCCATTCAAGAGGCTTACCGGTCCTCTGGTTTGCCTCTCCCGGTGGGATTGAAGGCTCACTCTACCAGGGCTGTAGGTGCCTCTTGGGCCTTGCGACATCGAGCGTCTGCTCTACAGGTGTGTCAGGCGGCCACTTGGTCCAGCCTGCACACTTTCTCTAAGCACTATATGGTGCATGCCCATGCCTCTGCGGATGCAAGTCTGGGCAGGCGGGTTCTCCAGGCGGCGGTTGCCCACCTTTGAAGGGAACCATGTGTTATCCGTTTTGTTGAGGAACTCTTCCCGCCCTGGGGTATTGCTTTAGGACATCCCCATTGTCTGGGTCTCCCATTATGATGACCAGAAAAAAGAGAATTTTGTTTACGTACCGTAAATTCTTTTTTCTTTAATCATCAATGGGAGACCCAGCACCCACCCAGTTGTTCCTTTGCATGTTTTGCATTTGTTCTGCTCTCTGTTGAGACAGTGTTTGCCGGGTTGTTGAACCGTCTGTGCACGGCATTCTTCCCGATGTTTCGGGTGTGGTTTATTTTCTCCTCGCAGCTTATGGACCAAACTGAGGATGTTCCCTGCGGTAGGGGTTTATAAGCGGAGGAGGCGGTGTCTACAAACTTGTAGTACCTAGTGTGACCTCCGGAGGGCAGTGCCCTAAACCCCATTGTCTGGGTCTCCCATTGATGATTAAAGAAAAAAGAATTTACGGTACGTAAACAAAATTCTCTTTTATGATAGAATAATCAAGATATATAGATAGAACATAATAATAATTCATAATAATAATATTTAACACATTCTGCTTTGAACTACTGTACCTAATTATATATTTTAGGAGTTGGCCTATTTTATACCAACTCCAATTCCAACTCCGACCCCACCAAAATTGGCTCCGACTCCACAACTCCGACTCCAACCACACAGCCCTGCTTCATGCAAAAAAATAAAATATTTGACAATCAACAAGGTTGATCCTCGCAATTCCCTGTCTACCCCCTCCGCCAAGCCCTTCACTGGCTCCCCATCCCCAGAGACCTCGATTTAAAGTCCTAATTCTGACATAAAAAGCCATCCACAACCTGTTACCCCCTTACATCTCCGACATGGTCTCCCGATACCTACCCGCACGCAACCTGCGCTCCTCCCAAGAGCTCCTCCTCTCCTCCACCCTTATCTCATCCTCCCACAACCGCATACAAGACTTCTTCCGCGCCTCCGCCATACTCTGGAACTCTCTTCCCCAGCACATCAGACACTCACCTACCCTTGGGAGTTTCAAAAAGAACCTCATCTATTCCAGCAAGCCTACAACCTATGATGAGACCCAGCGCTGCACCACCACACACGCTTGGCGCTTCCCCTCCTATTGTCTCCTGTCCCACCCCTGTAGACTGTGAGCCCTTGTGGACAGGGTCCTCTCCCATCGTGTATCAGCAAGCCTTGATTGTTCATATGTACTGTATTTGTCCTTGTTTCCCCCACTTCTTATGTAAAGAGCCATGGAACCAATGGCGCTATATAAATAATAATAATAACAAGGTCATCACTGTGGCCGCTATATAAATAAATAAATAATAATAATAACAATGTCACCACTGTGGCCGCTATATAAATTCATATACTTATCATCATCTATTAGTGTCTGAGGGTGTTGTAATCATAAAACTTTAGATATAAAATATAATGTATTTCTAATACCAAGCTCCCAATCCCTTGCATATTCATAAGATTCAATTATAATATTGTTTCTGCGTACAGTCAATAACACGTCTGTTTTAGTAAATAATTATTTGGGAAACTCTTCCCAAGTCTCTGCTCTCCCCAACTCTATGCCCAGTACTGCATTCTGCTTTACTTACAGCTCTTTGGTGTGTGACTTGAAGCAAAGGAGGTAACAGTCAAGCAGGAGAAGGGATAGAGCCAGAGTGACAGAGGCTTGGGAAGTGCATCCAAAGCACATCAGCCTCATTAACATATTTTTTCAAATGGTGATTTCTCTTGAACAGAGCAATATATGGTCTAGCTTTATGTGTGGATGGACTTTGCAAGAACTACATCTGCATATAAACAGTTTAGGGGGAGAAATCCTGCTCATAAATTCCCTTTAACAGAGTTGTCATCTGCTTGAATAACCTCTTCTCATTCCCCATGTTGCCCCTTTTAAAAAATGTTATACTCATTTCCTGTGCTGACACTGTTCCAGTGGCTTCAGCATTCATGCTCCTTGGCTCACATTATTTTTCTTATTACATCACGCGAGCCCTGCACCTTATCAGCCCCAGCTTCACTGTTCTTGCCTGCAGAGTAATCAACAGCAAGTGAGGTGCCATCTGCAGCCCTTGACTTCCTGTTGATTTTTTGTGCATCTAAAATCAGGGATAGAGAAGCCGACACTGATTGGGCATGAGGCTCGTATGATGTAACAACTAAAATAACTTGAGCCTGAGAGAATGAAAGCTGAAACAGTGCTGGCACAGAAGGGGAATATATGATTTTTATTTTAATGCGGGCACCATTTACCATTATTCATATATTTATGTGCCCTCCCTTACATACATAAATATGTGGGTTTATAGAAGTTGGGTAATTAGGAATCTAAGTGGAAAATAAAGAATCATGGAGAATCTTAGAGAACGGATCACACAGTCTATGTTCTCGATTGAACTTCCAAGTGCGATTTGTTTTCAGCACAGTTGGCAGCACTGCAAAAGTTCCTAGTTTAAGTAGGGCAGGAATGACTTTATCTTGGTTCCCCGGTCTTTTTAGGTGAAAGATCACTGTGAGATGACACAGCTGAGTAGTTAGGCTGAAATCCGGGCTGGTGTTTTATTAATTTTGCACAAAGATAAATCCTGAAATTCTGACAAACTCCATGACAGGTGAAATTCCTTCTCGCGGAATCCGCTCAGCAAGAGGCTGCTCATTTTGTTCTGTTCTGAGGCTGGCAACAGGAGGGCAGCTTTATAATCAGCCCTCAAAGGACCCCCAGCCGCCCCAGAGTCTTGAGCTGATTGAATAACTCCTAGGCCTCTTCCCTAGGCCTCCATCAGCAGGAGTCCTGTGGAAAGCAATCTCCTGCAGACTGGCACTGAAGTGAGCTTTAAACTACTATTTTCTGCTCTCCAGAGGAGCCTGAAGTACTAAAAGATAGATGGACTGCAGATATTTTATGAGAAACTGTCAGAGGAAGAGCAGGATAAATGTTTTTTTTTTCCTTCGCTTGTTTGTGTCGTGATGCTCCACTGTTTAATATTTGTAAAAAAAAATGTCTTCCCCTCCACAAAATGATAAGAAATTAATTAGCCGCTAAGCTTTTTTTGTTTTCCACATTTTTCTCCTTTTCTTTGTATTTTAATATTCACATGGAGGCCCTTTGCTTAACCACAGTTGCAGCAAATCAGGAACACTTGCACTGAAATATTTATGACAGAATGAAAAATTGGATTCATTTTCTGGCCTCTAGCCGAACTGTCTGCAACTTTGTGCAGCATTATTTAGCATTGCTTATTCCATGTCTTTATATCGGGGCCAGCTTTCTAGACAGACTCCCCCCCGCCTTCTGAGGGATAATAGTAAAAGAGATCCGTCATACTGTATATAAATAATGCGATAGGGTAGATATTTATAGGGGGAAAACGTGAGGCTATTGCTACATGTGATGGAACGTGATTATTTTAGTGCCAGATTAACCAGTAGGAGATCACTAAAACCAGTGGATGAAGTTAAAAGAAGCTGCTTTCTTGTATATTGGCAAAGGGTTGTGTTTCCAAATGTAGTAACTTTATAACAGACTCGGTAGCTGTAAATATGAGAATATATCTAAAGTATTGTCTAATCCAACCCATCATTGAGGCTCTTAGTATTCTATGTAGCTGTGACCTTATCGAGGTGTACACCTTTTTTCAAAAGAATATTTATGACCGAATGGAAAATATGAACAGAAAGCTGAAGGTTTCCGTGTTCTGTGTCTGCCTTACATTGCACTTAGCAATACCTTCCATTTCATTGTATAAAACCTGCCCTAGATTGTCAAAATGGACTGTTTGCTGGAAATTAGAATTTAACCACTTCATGACTTTGCAATTTTCTATTTTTGCACTTCAGATTTGTCCTCCCTTTCTTCCAACAGCCATCATTATTTTTTTTTCCTGTCAATATGGACATATGAGGTCTTGTTTTTTTGCGGGACGGATGTAGTTTGCTCTGCCACATACTGTACTGAAAGTGTGGTGGAATTGCAAAAAAAGTGCAATTTTGCTTTGACTTTTAGTTTTTTTATTTACCATGTTCACTATATGATAAAACAGACTATATAGTAGTAGGGCAGTGTAAATTTCAAACATTCAATGTATGCATACATATTAGCGGAAAAAAAGTGTTGTTGTATTATTTTATTGATATATACAGCAAGTGATATAAGTATTGAAACATTTTCTAAGCAAATATATTTCCATCCAATCCACACAGGCAAAGAAGAGGCAATTTGCATAAATTAAGTAATGTGTAATTATCATAAATGACACAGGTAAAAAGTATTAAACAAAAAAAGAGAAAGAGAGGTAAAAACAGCCATGGAAAGTCATGATACCACCTCATATCTATCAGTAATTAGAAAGCAATCCTTCCATTTATAGAAAAAGAATATCATCTGGTTGAATGGATGGCCTTTAAAAAGTTGCCTCATTGCCAAGGTGCCACCCAAGAAACATCTTATGATGGGTAAACCAGTGGGCTACCTCGAGACCTTTGCAATCTTATTGTTGCAAAACATGCTGATAGCATTGGTTACAGAAGAATTTCTAAACTACTGAAGGTGCCAGTGAGCACTGTTGGGGCCGTAATCCACAAGTAGAAAGAACATAATTTCACAAGAAACTAGCCACGTCCAGGTGCTCCCCACAAGAGTTCAGCAAAGGAGTAAAAACAATTTTTAGAAGAGTTGTCCAGTATTCAAGAACCACCTGCAGAGAGCTACAGAAAAACCTAGAATCAGCAGGTACAATTGTTTAAAAGAAAACAAGTAATGCACTCAACCTCCATGGCCTGAATTCTCACCACAGAAGAATCCATTGCTGACCAAAAAGCATGTAGAGACACCTTCAAAGTTTGGTCAACAACAGTTAGACAAGCCTGTGAAATACTGGGAGGACATAGTCTGTTCAGGTGATACCAATATTGAATACTTTGGATTCCATAATACACACCATGTTTGAAGGCCAAAAGGCAAATCACCCCCAAATAAACATACCAACACTGACATTTTGAGGTGGAAACATCATGGTGTGAGGCACTTGCAAACTTCATGTAATTGAAGTAAGAATGAATGGATAAATGTTCTGAGACATGCTTGATAACCATCTGGTGACGTCTACCACGATGATGAAGATGAAACAATGGTGGACATTTCAGCAAGACAATGATCCCAAGCACATAGCAAAGAAAACTCTCAATTGGTTTCAAAGTGAAATAAATGCTTGAATGGCCAGCCAATCGCCTGTCCTGAACCTAATGGAACATTTATGGAAGCAGCTAAAGTTCAGAGCTCATAGATGGAGCCCACAGAACCGTCAAGATTTGAAGAATGTGTGGAAGAGTGGGTTAAAATCACACCAGAGCAGTTTCTCCATAGAGGAGGCGTCTTAAAGCTGTCATCATCACAAACAAAGGCTTTTGTATGAAATATTAAATAAATTTCAGTAAGCGTGTTCAATATTTCTTCACTGTCATTTTTTATTATTACACAACGCTAAAGTAAGAGACTTCTATGGCTTGAGTTTTTTGCCTGGGTATATTGGGTAGGTATTTACTGACATCTTGTGAGAAATTCATGTCAATTAATTTCAATAGCAGCTTTAGAAATATATTAAGTTAGAAAATTGATGACATGTTCAATATGTATGACACCCACTGTATGTGTGTGTGTATACATACATATATATTTATATATAAAAGAGGAATCTGCAGCTATTCACCAGATGGTGCAAATAGTCCTTGAAAATGTAACTTTTATTAAGTACTTGTAAAAAGTCCAGTTAATGCCATACAGAAAATGGTATAGAGTACGTGTATCATGACAAATGAGCCTTGAGGAAGGCACATTTGTGTAACCATTGTCTGTATGAAGTTAACTGGGCATCCCTGCTCATGTAATGGTTTTCCTTGTTCTTATTGGAATGTACATTGTATGGGTGTATGGGTAGATGACAAACTTACATTTAGCGGCCAGTGTCAGGCAGCTGCTGCAAAGGCAAATAAAATAATGGGATGCATTAAAAGAGGTATAGATGCTCATGAGGAGAACATAATTTTACCTCTATACAAGTCACTAGTGCGACCACACTTAGAATACTGTGTACAATTCTGGTCTCCGGTGTATAAGAAAGACATAGCTGAACTAGAGCGGGTCCAGAGAAGAGCGACCAAGGTTATTAGAGGACTGAGGGGTCTGCAATACCAAGACAGGTTATTAAACTTGTGGTTATTTAGCTTGGTAAAACGAAGGCTTAGGGGTGATCTTCTAATAATGTATAAATATATGAGGGGACAGTACAGAGAACTTTCTAATGATCTCTTACTCTTAGGCCTGAGACTGGGACAAGGGGGCATCCTCTACGTCTGGAGGAAAGAAGGTTTAATCATAATCACAGACGCGCATTCTTTACTGTAAGAGCAGTGGGAAATCTCTACCAAATGATGTTGTAATGAGTGACTCACTACTAACATTTAAGAAGGGCCTGGATGCCTTTCTTGAAAACTATAATATTACCAGTTATATACACTAGATTCTTTGATAGGGCGTTGATCCAGGGAATTAGTCTGATTGCCATATCTGGAGTCAGGTAGGAATTTTTTCCCCCAATGTGGAGCTAGTGTTGCCACATGGGGTTTTTTGCCTTCCTCTGGATCAACATGTTAGGCTATGGGTTGAACTAGATGGACTTAAAGTCTTCCTTCAACCTTAAAAACTATGATACTATGTTTAAGAATGGAGGCAACAAAGTACCGTATATACTCGCGTATAAGCCGAGTTTTTCAGCCCAAAAATTGGGCTGAAAAGTCCCCCCTCGGCTTATATGCGAGTCACTGTAAACTGTATACACTGTATACAGTGTATACAGTATACAGGCCCGCCCCCATCAGTATACAGGCCCCCCTGCCTTGTGCACAAACCTGCAAAGGAAGAGATTAGTATACTTATCACTGTCCCGCTGCCACTGTCCCGCCGTCGTCATCGCGCTCCTCCGTCTTCTTCCGGCTTCCTCCGGTTGGCGCAGGCAATGACGTCATTGTCTGCGCGACCGAGGAGGAAACCGGAAGAAGACGGAGGAGCGCGATGATGGCGGCAGGACAGTGGCAGCAGGACAGTGATAAGTATACTAATCTCTTCCTTTACAGGATTGTGCACAAGGTGGGGGGGCCTGTATACTGATGGGGGGCTGTATACTACCTCTGGGGCTGCTGTATACTACCACTGGGGCTGTATATACCACTGGGGCTGCGTGTATACTACCACTGGGGCTGTATATACCTCTGGGTCTGCTGTATACTGATGGGGGGGCTGTATACTACCTCTGGGGCTGCTGTATACTACCACTGGGGCTGTATATACCACTGGGGCTGCTGTATACTACCACTGGGGCTGTATATACCTCTGGGGCTGCTGTATACTACCACTGGGGCTGTATATACCACTAGGGCTGCTGTATACTACGACTGGGGCTGTATATACCACTGGGGCTGCTGCTGTATATACCACTGGGGCTGCTGCTGTATACTACCACTGGGGCTGCTGTATATACCTCTGGGGCTGCTGTATACCACACTGCTGGGGGCTGTATACCTGTGCTGGGGTCCACCCTCAGCTTATACACGAGTCAATAGGTTTTCCCAGGTTTTGGGGGCAAAAGTAGGGGGGTCGGCTTATACACGGGTCGGCTTATACACGAGTATATACGGTACTACATTGAAGCAAACCAAAGTTAGTTAGCATTAGTGTCCTCACAGTACCTCCCTTTTGCCCTGACAGATTTACACCTTTTTGGGTATTCTAAACAACTTCATCAAATAGTCACCTGAATCTGCTTCCAGTGAACAGGCATGCCTTGTCAAGAGACCACTTGTGATATCACCAGCCTTCAGAAAGTGTTTGTGACCTCCAGGTGTGTTTTGAGTGGCAGTGTTTGGTACATTGTTCCACAAAGTGCTGAGCCGTATTCTGGAACTGTTATAAGCCAAAGTATGGCAAGAAAAACTCAATGAAGTAAAGAGAAAGGACTGCCTATCATACTTTAAACATGAAGGTCAGTTAATAAGTATAATTGCTAGAACATTAACGTTATCCTTAAAAGCGTACTCCAAGAAATGGAATAAAAATAAATGAGTAAAGAAATAAAGTACATTAAAATGTTGCACATTTACTGAATACCTTTATTTATCAAAAATCTAGCAAAAAGGTCATCTTTAGTTAGTGTGCTATCAGGAGTTGAAATATGTCAGCTCCCAGCAGTTTCCCAATCTTCCCACATTTTAGAGCAGACTACCCCAAGACCTCTACTGGAGACTGACATCAGGTGCATGCACTGTCCTGTCAGGTATTATGAACACGCATTCCTTTGTTCTCTTGAACCTAACAGGATTAGAGGAGGAGCAGAGTGCAGATTAAAGCAGGAGATAGCCTTTCTAGCTGATTAAGATTGAACATTTATCTCATCAGCCTGCCAGGTTTATTGGAGGGCAGGAGGACGTAGAGCTGTGGAGTCAGAGCACATTTTGGTGTTGGTATAAAAGGGACCGACTCCGACTTCAAAAATATATACTGGATTGGGTACAGTAGTTCAACGCAATATATGCAAACTATTATTATGAATTATGTTCTATCTAGATATCTTGATTATTGTATCATAATAATGATTAAATCCTGATCTTCACATTGTACTACAATAAATGTATCACTTAAACATGAGCCATGTATGAAGGAGTTTAAGTCAGAGTTGTGGAGTCGGAGCCAGATTCAGGGAACTTGAGGAGTCGGAGGTTTGGCTTACCAACTCCACTGCCCTGGTCAGAGGATGGCATGGAGCTATTGAAATAAACCATACAAACTGTCTTCTGCTTGTCCTGTCAGGTTCAGTGACCAGAGGCCTGTGTGTGCACAATACCTGACAGGACGCTGCACTCACTCTACATCTTTGTCCAGCAGACATCTTTTTGCAGCCCATCCTAAGACATGGGATGGCTGGGTATCTGCTGGAAGCTGATTCATTTCAAATCCTGATGTACACTAACTAAAGATTACATTTTTGTAAAATAAAAGTACCTAATGAAATTTGTAATATTTAAATGTGCTTTATTTTGCTTTTTCCATTTCTCAGAGTTCCCCTTTAAGTGCAGTCAAGAAAATCATCAATTCCTACGACGAAACCAGATTGTTATTAGAAATAATATATCTATAAGGGCTCTTGCAGACTAACGTATAAATCAGACGAGTGCAATGCAAGAACTTGCATTGAACTCAGACCAATGTTATACTATAGGATAGTTCCAATCTGCCTTTTTATTTCTTAGCTCTAATCGGACTGAGGGAAAAATCGCAGCATGCTGTAATTGGCAGCGAGTCTCGGATCACATGCATCCATTCAAGTCTATGGATGTGAGTGAAATATCAGTGTGTACTTGAATGTGATCAAAGTACAGTGCAATATATGCAGAGACTGATAATGGAGGAGATGGAGAGGTCACTCTCCTCTCTGCACCTGTGATCCGATTCTTCCATGCGACACAATCGGATCCCAGTAGATGACACTCGGTCACACTCGCAGCAGAGTTTGAGCAGAGTGTCACTAGCATATGGAATCTGATGGTCTCACATTGGATGTTATACACTCGTGTGACCCCGGCCTTACAATCCTACATTACTTCACATCTTGAGCCTTCAAGCAATGATGTGGTCCTACTCTGGTATATAATAACATCTTCACTGCTCATTCCCAGTCCGACATCTCTTCGTAGGTCTGGAGCAAGGCTTTCATTTATGTTGTATCTAGTCTGTTTAAATGTTTTAATTTATGTAATTGTTATAATTACTCTGTGTGTCATTCTGTCTCCGCACAGCACTGTAGGAGGTTATTAATAATGATAATAATAATAATATAATCACAATATTAAATTGTAACACGAAATGGGAAGCCTGCAAGCTCAAGTAATTTAATTACAATTTTCCAGAGGACTGGTTTGATAGAACAACCTGGAACAATGTGGAAGCTTAGTTATCAGTAACGTTTAAAGACTTTCTGTGGCAACAAGATTCACCAACATCCGCTATAAATAATAATAATAATTTTTATTTCTATATCACCAACATATTCTGCGGCACTCCACAATTCAATTCCTGACCTCTGTTTAACCCACTATTGTTTTTTTTATTTTGTTTTTTTTTCTATTACTGTAGTTCACTTTCTCAAGGTAGTATTTTTGTCAGAATTATGCATCATGTTTGAATAAAAAAAACAGGAATGGGCATGAAAGTGGGAAGAAGTGTTATTTGTTTCAGTTTGCTGCATTTTTTGTTTTGGTTGAAAAATACAAACCAAAATACCATAGTGTGAAGGTGACCTTCGATGGGGGGTGCACATCACCATATGGTCACTCTCGTATGGGAGTAAGTCCTGAGATGACCTTGTGAACACATTGTAAAACATCCAACCAGGTTGCAATGACTACATCACCTTCTCTATTTTACCAAATCATAATCAAATGTTTATGTAGACTCAGCTTTAAAATGTATATGTCAACCCATTTTTACACAAATGGAGTCAGTCATAAGGTTGTATTAACGCTTGTTCAAAATAAAAAAAATTTGACTATTTTTTAGATATCCAATGTGCCAATCATGCATAATCTAATATGGAAGTCATATGCAAATCAAGCTGAAAGTGCATATGGGGCATGTCACTGTACTTGAGCTGCTTCTTCCAAGTACACTGCCATGCATCTAGTGGACCTGTTTCACATAGAACTTCTACATTTGATTTCACGTGACTGGCACTTCAGTTCTCAGAAGTAAAAAAATGTAATCATGTTTATAGGGCAAGCAAGAACTTCTTACATTTTTAAAAACATGCTGACAGGTTCCTTTTCCAACTCTTGTGGCATATCTATATGGTAGTATTTAGAAAATGACCTGTCATCTTGTTCCAGTAATAAATGGTACACAGTCTCTGTCTACAATGTTTGGTGTATGCATTTGACTTAAAACAATTATTCTGTAAATATATATGAGGCAGACTTGTTAATCTTAATTTAGTCTTTGCCTGGACTAGACAGTCTAACAATGTTGCATTTTCTCAAAGTGGCTCATTCAGTTTACTATGTTTGAAGCAGTCAACTGCTGTTTATTCTACAGGCCCCCATATTTATTAGAGAAGTGAACCAAACTCGGTGTTTCAGGATCAGCTAACCAGCCAATGTGAATGGGCACCTCCCATGTCCCCTCCAACAGATTTTGGGGTGGTCTTTTTTCTCATCATAGAGATAAGTCGCTGACAGATAATTTTGCCAGCAGTTCTCTAAAAGACACCACAATCAGGAGAGATTTGTTTTATATAAACGCATTTCAATCACTGTCCCCAATCTCCTCCTTCTCTAAAAACCTACAATTCTGCCCTTCACCTAGCCAAACAGTCATACTTCACCACCCTGATCTCCTCACTATCCTAACAACTCAAAGAAACTCTTTGACAACCTTTCACTCTCTCCTCAGTCCTAAAGTGCAGGCCCCTATCACTGATCTCTGTGCTGATGATCTAGCTTCTTACTTCACAGAGAAAATAGAAAACATCCGTCAGGAAATCAGTTCTCAACCTTCAAGCACTGTTACTCCCATCCGTCCCCACATCCCCTCCGGCTCACTCTCCACTTTTGACCCAGTCACAGAAGAAGAAGTCTCCAAGCTGCTTTCTTCCTCACATCCCACTACATGCACCACTGACACAATTCCCTCACACCTACTCCAGTCCCTCTCTCCAGTGGTCACCACTCACTTAACTACAATCTTCAATCTCTCCCTCTCTACTGGCATCTTCCCTTCCTCCTTCAAACACTCTATTATTGCTCCATTACTAAAGAAAACGTCCCTTGACCCATCCTGCACAAATAACTACAGACCAGTCTCCAATCTCCCCTTCATGTCTAAACTCCTGGAGCACCTGCCTCACCCATTACCTCTCCACTCACTCTCTTCTAGATCCATTGCAGTCTGGTTTCCACCCCTTACACTCTACAGAAGCTGTCCTTATCAAAGTGACCAATGACCTTCTGACATCAAAGCGTAATGGTGACTACTCTCTGCTTATCCTTCTTAACCTTTCTGCAGCTTTTGACACAGTTGACCACCATCTCCTACTCTCTATACTGCACTCCATCGGCATCAAGGACATGGCTCTCTCCTGGTTTTCTTCCTATCTCTCTGATCGCTCTTTCAGTGTATCATTTGCTGGCTCCACCTCCTCCCCTATTCCTCTCACTATTGGGGTCCCTCTGATCCTTTCCCGCCTTGACTACTGTAATTCTTTATTAGCTGGCCTCCCCTGCAGTAAGCTTTCCCCTCTCCAATCTATCCTCAATGAGCAGCCAGGATCACCTATCTAGCTAACCGTTACTCAGATGTTTCCACTCTGTGCCAGTCACTGCACTGGCTGCCCATACACTATAGGATCCTATTTAAATAGCTTGTTGTCACCCACAAAGCTATTCATGGTGCGGCACCTCCTTACCTCTCTACCCTCATCTCTTTCTACGACCCCACCCATCCCCTTCGCTCTGGAAGCAACCTTAAACTAACATCGGCATTAATCCGAACCTCCCATTCCCGACTCCAAGACTTCTCTCGAGCTGCACCAATCCTCTGGTATGCGCTACCCCAAGAAATTAGGACCATCCACAACTTGCATAGCTTCAGACACTACCTAAAAACACATCTTTTCAGGGCGGCCTATCATTCTCCTAATAGTAGTCATATAAACATAAGATATTCATTGTTATAAGCCCCTGTACTTTGTGTCATCCCATTCCTCGTAGATTGTAAGCTCCTTTGAGCAGGGTCACCTTTATTTTTTGCCTTATTTATTGTATTTCCTACATTGATTCTATGTTTATTGTATGTAACTACTGTTCTGTATTACCTACCATTCTGTATTGTATATTTTCCTTATACGAACCATAGTACTGTAAAGCGCTGCGGAATATGTTTGCACTATACAAATAAAGTTTTATTATTATTATTATTATTTCGATACATTTACACATGTCACTCCATAACTGTATCCAGGTAATGCAGCTTGTCAGATATATTGGTTCCATCATAGTAATGTCTTTGGATTCTTTTGACTTTGTCTGCAAGCAAAATAGATGTTTTAGAGTGCGCTATTCTGTATTTATCACACATTATTATTTTTATTATACATAACGTGCAGCGATGTCAAGTGTCAAGACTCATATCAGTGAGGTTTCTATGTGCTGGAAAAATGCAATTTTAATCTAGTTGTACTTCTTTCTGTCAGAATCCATTAATGTTAAGGAGCCGAGTGATAGTGGTAAATTGCTGGAGAAGTCGGAAAAGCAGTAGGAATTTACATGTCTAGAAATGTTGATTTTTGGTTCATGTAGGAACTACTGTGCGTTCCTCTTGGGATAGTAGAGTAATTAAACTCTTAACTAAATGCAATGCTCTATTGTGATAGTTTTAATTGCAAAACATGTTATTAGTTTACAGAAGAACAAAACATTAATCTGCCCTAAATTTATACATTCACAATACACCAGTGATTTGCTGCATATAAATTATGGATAGTATAAGGACCTCTAAATTTAGTTATCATTTTTTCCTGCTCTATGTTTCTCCAAAATAAGACACTCTCTTATATTACTTTTTGCTCTCATAGATGCACTATGTCTTATTTTCAGGGATGTCTTATTTTTCCATTATCCCCTTGCAAGCCCCAATATTCCCATGCAGCCCCCAGTATCCCCATTTCCCCTTGTATCCCCAATATTCCCATGCAATATTCCCCCATCTCTTGCCTTATTTTAAGGGAAGCAGGGTATAATTGACGACCTGTTGATGTGATCATTGTACAAGTTAAAATTTCTGAAAAACTGAACTGTTAATGTTTGGTAGCACAGAGCATAGGAGTGTTGATATGTGTATGTGCCGAATGCCATGTCTATTCTCTATTATCAGAGTGGAGTCTGCCTGTCCTGGCTTAGAGCCAGCGGTATCACGTAAAGAGACATGAGTTGACAATCAAATAGTCCGTATGATAAAAAGTAGGTTAAGTTAGGGCCTCCTCTAACTGTATGTGGC